>KE759510.1:28161-38244 GCA_000465285.1 Eidolon helvum
AGAGAGAGAGAGAGAGAGAGAGAGAGAGAGAGAGAAAGAGAGAGAGAGAAATTGCTCCGAGGAAATAGGAGCAATGGAGGAATCAGGAACATATTTTAAAAAATAAATATTCTCATATATAAAAAATATATTAAATCTGTGCAGAAGGGAATAAGTGATATTAAAAGAACTGTAAACAAGAAAAACTCAGAAACTCAAAATATAATACTTAAAATTAGCATTTAAAAATTTAATAAAATATATAGGTGATTAATTTTAAGAAAATCTGGAAAATGTAACAAGATGGATGAAGATGAAAAACAATAAAATAGAAAATTAAAAAATAAACCTATGAAGATCAACACTGAACTTGAAGGAATGATCAGAGAAAGAAATAGTAAAAAGAAAATACTATATGAAAATATTCTTGAGCCAAGGGATACAGCTTTCCAGATTAAAAGGGAATATTGCATATGCAGTATGTTGAATTAAATAGAAGGCACATCATCATGAAATTTGGGATAAAGAGAAGCTCCTAAAAGTTTCCAAAGAGAAAAATCATATCAAAAAATTTTCTCATACAAAGAATTAGGAATAAAGAATTGCCTCATATGTTTCAAAAAGTAGCATTGAAAGCCAGTTGACAATAGAGAAATGCTTTAAAATTCTAACAGAAAACTAGATCTTGTTGAGAAATCTATGTTCAAACTACAATCAAGTATGAGAGTAGAATAAATATATTTTCAGACACACTAGGTCTTATCAACTTTTTCTTCCTTGTATTTTTTCTTGGGAAGCTACTAGAAGATATGACCCCCTGCACCACACTACACCCCAATATAAGGGTCTAAACTCAGAAAGAGGAAGACATGGGATCCAGGAAACCTGAGATCCAACTTAGGAGGCAGATGAAGGAAATTCCTAGGATGATGATCAAGACAAATCCTGGGTATCAGAGATGCATCAGCCACAGGGCATAACCAACCCTAACTGGCAGCAAGGATAGGACAGATGGCCCTAGGACGAATAACTCTAGGAAAAAACAAAGCCTGAAAGATTGCCCGAAGTATCTGTTCGTATTGAGAAGTGCTTTATAGCTCTGCTAGAAAAGCTGGGGAAGAATTAATTATATGAATAACAATAGGAAATAAAAGAAGGAACGATTGACACACAAAGTTGTCGAGAAGAAAATGAGTAATCGTACATTGCATGGCTCACCTTTGAATAATATTTACATAATTATATAATGCTACATACAGAATATTGATTTGACTAAAAATAGTGTCATAACTATAATGGAAGAATGGGGAGATAAGATCTATGTGTTTAGGGCAGGGCAGAAGGGTGGTTTAAAGAGAGTTAAATTCTCATCTTCCATAGAACAAAGTCAATTAATGTCTAATATTGAACAATTGAGGGGGAAAAAAAGCAGCATAAACATGATATTTAAAGACATGGAAGTAAATGCCAGAGGAAACAACAAGGATTGCAATTGGCTGCTTCTGGAGAGTAAAAATCAGGGCTGGAGGAGGGTAGCACAAGGAACTGCTGTTTTGCATTATAAGGTTTATAATGTTATTTGATTTGCTTTTCAGGGAAGCAGTACAGGATGGCTTATGAGCCCAGACCTGAGTTTGCATTTCAGCTCTGACACTTGTCAACCCTGTGAACCTGGGCAAGATACTTATCCCTCTGTGCCTCGATTTCAACCAAGAATAATAAAACTGTTTGGTTCAGTTAGTAAATTCAAGCACCTACAAGAGTGGTACTTGGTGTCTTATAACTATTTGTTATCATTGTTGTTATTAAAATATACATAGACAGCTTAAAAATTAAAATTAAAATAAAAGAAAGTCAAGGGGTATGCAGATTTTGCTTTGAGCTCTACTTCTGAACACTCTGTCCTTTCTTCATATAAAGTAACAGTCAGAAGTTTATGTTCAATTTTGCCCTAAATGTACCAATCTCTGTCCCTTTCCTTTATAGAAAATGTCAGGAACAACTGAGAGGGCTTGGGGTTTCAGCCCTCCTCCCCCATAGACCTGATGGGGTGTCTAAGCCTGGCCCACATCACCATTTAAGCCCTCCCTTGGCTGGAGACCACACTACCAGGCCAGAAGACACCAAGCCGGACTTTGGGTGTGTGTTTCTCAAAGCGACAAATTGTAAATCATCCCAGATCACTGTGGTCGTCGTGGAAAGACCTGCTGTGCTGTCAGGGTCCCAGCTAGAGCTCTACGTGTTTCAAAAGTGAATGAAAGGAGCATGGAGACACGTTCTAGGAACCAACTCTTCACCAGCTCTTCAAGGCAAAAGAGGACAATCCCCGACATGCCCCCTCCTCTGCCCTGTGCCTCCTCCTGACCATTACCCTGCGATGTTATTACACAGCAGAAAAGCCAGAAAGCTGTGTCTGTTCCATTCTTCACACTTCTCTGTCGCATACAGCTAGAGCCCAGTGTCACGGTAGCACTCACGCAGGAGGGGAACACACGGCGATCTGTGATCTGGATGTGACCTCTGCCCCCGCCCACAGCAGAAGGAGCATGCACGCCATGGTGGGACCGCAGTGCTTTCATTCCGGGACGTGGTGCATGAGTTTGCTCGTGGCGCTGACATCTACACACTCTGAGACCCGGCATAAGCACTGTCAGCTCTCCAGACCGCGGTCTGTTCCATGGGAAAATGAGACGAGAGGGATCAACAGGCTCGCTCCGCCCACGGGGAGCCAAACCTGAGGAAGTGAAGGGACTTGAACGAGGTAGCGCCACCGAATTAGAACTGGGGCTCGAACCCCAGTCTACCAAGCCCGGGACATTGCGCTTTCCACGGTGCTTGATTCCTGCCAGAGATTTAAATGATCACCTCCCCAGCACAGGCTCTTCCATGCGAAAACCCAGAACACCACTGAGAAATCCACAGAAAGATAGTCCTGTCCTTTTACCATATGATCATCCCTTTCCAAGGCTTCAGCACTAGGTTTTGATCTTACCAAGAAATCCCCAACTAAAGTCAAAAACAGAAGCTTAAAAACTCTAGATTGGTTGAGAGAACCCTTTACTTGCACATCCAGTCAAAACGGCACATCTGATGCAAGTTCTCACAAAAAGGCAAAGACTCACCCTGCTGTAGACTCGCCACACCGAAGCCTCGCCCAAAGGGAGCTGCCTCTGAGCAAGGAACTGGATGGAGAACCAACTGCTCCCCTCCCTCCCCCTCCCCTCCCCACACCCACCCAAAGGCCAGTCTCTGACAAGCTGTTTGGCAACTCTGCTCAAGACAGCTTAGGGTCCAGGAGTGGATTGGGAACAGCTAACACCCTGGCAATCATTTTCCTTCCCCTTGATTCCAGACTTCAGTGGGCGTGCAATGTGGCATCTTGCTTCTGATTTCAACCACTTCTCTAGTAACTCAGCATGGAAAAGTACGTGCCCGCACCCACACAGGAGCAGCCGTCCCCAAATCCCCTGCCTCCCTGCCATGGAGAGACCCTCGGTGACCAGAGCCATCTCCATCCTAGGACCTACAGATCAGGCCACAGATTGCCTGCGGGACAACGCTGGGTTTACCCTGTGCTGCTATGTTCCCATTAAGCCAAGGGAACAGATGGGCCTCGGATTCTGCCGAAAGCAGCCTGGGAAATCTGTGAGGACGGACAAGCCATTTGACTTTTAAGCCACTTGCGGTAGTTGTTGGAAGTCAGCATGATGTATTCTGGCCTGACTGTAGAGATGGGAAGCCAAAACACAAGCTAAGGGAACATCGGGCATACCTCTTCATTCACTGGTTCTCCCTAGTTTTCTGGTCTCACCTCGCTCACCCGTTCTCCACATAACAGACCAGTGATATAAAACCCATCTCTGAACATTTTGTGCCATTACACAGAACTATCCAGGGCACCTCGCAGCAATCTTCAGCATCAAGTCCTCGTGCAGTGGCGTGATCTTCAGATGGCCCCGCCAGCTTCGTCTCCTGCTCCTTCTCCCTCCACCCTCTGTTTCAGCCACATGGAGCCATGCACAGCCCAGGTTCTCTCTCACCTCTGAATTGTTGAACACGGATTTCCCTGTTCTCAGAAAACCTCTTCCCAAGTCTCAGCAGAAATGCCACCTCTTCCAGGAAGCCCTCCTGGCCCTTCCAAACCAAGTATTGAACATCCCTCCATGCAGGATACATTAGGTTCTTAAAATGACCATTATCAATATAGTTTTCTAAATCTGTCTCTCAGGCTAGATTGTGAGCACTTTATGAGGGACAGTAACTTTCTTCTCTGAGACCCTCACTCATCACTCAATAAATAGCATGTGCTCAGCGACTGTGTTGATTCAATAATTTTTAAAGGCAGGAAGTATGCTGTATTCCTTTTTTTCCTATATTCCTGGTAATAGATGCTCAAAAGTGGCTTGTGAACGATGGAAGAAATCACAAAACTGCACTTCCCTAACTTAAAAGAATTTGCGCTTTGTCCTCAGACAAATGCACATCTGAACGTTAATGATGTCAAACCCAGGACTTTTTCTTTAAGTACTTCATCATGCCAGGCAATCCCCAGACGGCAGTCTGGTGCTTGCTTCCCTCCCTCCTGTTCCATTTCCTCCTGCAGGCTGTTAAACGCTGCCCTGCAGGCTTCCTGTGCTCCAGGTGACACGGGGAGCTGGAGTGGGTCCTGCCCCACCTTGCCTGCTCCAGGTGCTTGAGTCCCTCAGATAGGTGCCACGGGAAAAGCTCACCTAAGTTTTCAGCTGGACAGCTACACCTGTGACCCACGGATAGCGTTGGCCTCTGGAGCCCTCCACATTTCTCACACAGTTCTGTGAAAACAAGCCCTCATTACTGTCTAATCACTGTAGACCCAGCAAAGGGGGATATAAAATGAGGTATGAAAGTGGGGGTTAAAAAGCACTGTTACTTCATGTTCTTATTTTGGTTCTGCCTCCTTCAGCCTGGGATGTTCACTTTGTAATAGATAGGCTGGGCTGATGTGGATACAAGCTTATTAGTCTGAGCCTGAGGTTCCCCTAAAATGACCAATAATCACCTTCCAGGAAGCAGTGGGCTTTAGCCAGGATGTGACATGGTCCCCAAATTCTGTATCAGCTGTTTCTGAGGAAGTCTGTTTTTGTAAGGGGGTCACCAGAACACCCAATAGACACTCTCTGGTAAGTTTGTGAATTGCTACAACATAAAAAGTCAGGCCCGGTTTGAATTACCAGGCTGTGATTCCTTGGTAGAGTTCTGGTCACACTCACTACACAAACCATCTGGAGCCTCTCTCTGGCACTTTGTTATTGACTCAGAGTCCCAGGTGGAATTAGAGCCCATAATTCACCAATGTCCTCCCCTCCTCTCCACGGACGGCATCATACCTCATCACAGCAGTCACACCATGGCCATCCATCAGCCATTCCAATTTGAGAATCACTTACTGAAATAGATGTTTTTCTCTGGGGATTATCATTATAAATTAATGTTTTAAATTTGGGGACTAGTCTGTCATTTTCCAGAGTGTTTTTTTTTCTTCTTTTTCCCTCTTAATTTCACATGTTTCAAACTTATAAAGGGCCCACTTAGTCCTCCCGTTTTTTCTTCCTCCCTTTGGAAAGAATCCTGGTACCCACCAGACCATATGCTCCAACCCCTTTTACTTCCCTGAGACGTCATCACAAAACAAACAAAGCAACAATGCAAAACTCCCACCAGCTCAAGGACTTCAATGAGAATGATGACTGCTCATCAGTTAAGACTGAGTATGTTACTGAATCTCACAGTTTATCGAAAGACAAGGAATGACGAAGTTTAGGCATGTACTGGGCAGTGCTGGGCTTTAGCAAGGAAAGAACTATTTATGTGCACAAAAGTCAAAAGAGAGGGAAAGGAGTGATATGTCCAAGATTTGGAAAATCACAAGGAGTTAGGCAACAGGTGGAGGGGCAGAAAAAGATGACACCGAAGAGGCATGGGAGAGTCCCATGACAAAAGCCCTTGACTACCATGTGTAAGAAGTTGGGGTATTTTTTTCAAAGTGATAGGAAGTCATTGAAGGTTTTAAGAAGGGGAGTCACATGGTTAGCCTTTGTTTTTAAAAACATTCTTCTCAGAAATGTGGATTGGATTGATGATATGAAGAAATCAAGGGAGAGGATCCAGTTAAGGGACTGTAGAGGTAAGGAAGGTAAGAATGCATGGAAGCCTGAGCTAAGGCAGTAGAATGGAGGCCAAGAGAAGAGGATGGAGTTGAGATCCATGGGAGGGAGGGCAGGAATGATCGCAGTAAGCTCTCAAGTTCTGGCTTGGACAACTGGATGAACGACAGTGCCATTCACCAACACAGGAAATAGAGGGAGCATTTCAAGGAAGGGGAATAAGGAAAAAAATTTTGTTTGAGGATATTTTGAGTGAGTGCCTGTGGGACACTCAAAAGGTGTTTCTAGCAGGCAGGAGAATTTTTAGGAAAAAGGAGAGACACTGGTGTATAAAGTATGTGGAAATGGAAAATACTGGGAAGATGAGACCATCCAGAGAGCAGGTGTAGTATGAGCAGAGAGGAGATTCAGCCATGAGACCCCGAAGACTCGCTAACCAGAGGAGAATAGAGCTTTAGGGAGAGAATGGTCCATTGTGTCAACTACACCACAAAGAGTTCAATCCTGCAGAGCAGAAACCAGAAAGAAGTGGACTGGGGAATGAATTACAAGAGACAGAAAATGTGGGCAGTGAAGGTGATATTTCAGGAAGTCCAGCTATGAAAAGAGAAAGATAGGACCAAAGGAGATTATTGGTTGATAGGTAGGTTGTTGTTTAATTTTTAAAGATCTTTTTGTTTGGGGATAAGTTTGGATTTACAGAGAAGTTGCAAAAACATGCCAGTTCCCCACATTGTTAACACCTTACATTACCATCAGGCATTTGCCAAAACTCAGAAATCAGCATCGGTACATTACTTCTATTAACCAACTTCCGGAATTTATTTGGACTCCGTCAATTCTTCCATTAATGCACTTTTCCAGTCCCCAAGATCCAATCTGGGGTTACGCATTGCATTTGGTTGTCACATTTCCCCAATATCCTCTAATCAGTCTGTCTTTGTTTTTTATGACCTTGACAGCCTTAAGGAGCACAGGCCACGTAGCCTGTAGAATGTCTTCCAATCTGAGTTTTTCTCATGGTTGGACTGGGTTATGGGGTTGGAAAAGAATACTACAGAGGTACCCCCACCCCCATCACTTCATATCAGAGGGTAGACGAGATCCACAGGACGACACTGATCACTTGGCTAATGTCATGTCTGCAACCTTCTCCACTCTGAAGTTTCTGCTTTTCTCTCAGCCTGTTCTATCCTTTGGAAGTTACTAGTCCACACTCAGGCGTGAGGGTGGAGTTGGAGAGTAGGAATTAACCTCTACCTCTTGTTTTGTTTCTAAGATGAGAAAGGTCTTCCCAGTTCAGCCTGTAATCCCCATTATTATCTCCTTTCTCTGGAAACTACAACATTTGGAGTCTTTAGCACACAATAGAGCACTTAACTGTATGAGATTTTATTTGTTCATTTGTTATTTCACACGTGTTGTTAAAGTTCCAGGCAAAACAGCTCAAAGCCTCGTCTGGGATTCATATGATGCTTCCCCCTTTCCTCCACTCATTTGGTCACCACGTCCTGTCATTTCTACCTACTAAACATCTCTTAAATTCAGTCACAGGTGATAATAGACAGAATTTTTGTCAGAACAACTGACTCCTAAGTGCCTTACCTTTCTTCCAGCTAGGACCCCATTCTTATTCTCCTGGTATATACAGAAAGGCAGCAAAGGAAACAAAACTCCCCAAAACTTCCTCCGTTCCATGGCTGGACTCCTGTGTGTTAAAATAGGGTGAAGCCACCAGCCGCACACGGACCTGTTTGCCTTCCTCGTCTGCTCCTCAACCCTTGTCCCAGGAGCCTCTGCTGGGGCTTGAAAGCTTAGAGCTCATCCTAAAGAAATGGCTCAGAGAAAGCCTCACTTCTGGCATTTTTCACAGAAACTCTCTAGGAATATATTTCTGCACAAGAATTCTCTTCTTCCCCCTTGACTCTGCTTGTAGGATGCTTGTCGACTGTGTCTAGTCTCAGGCAAGGACAAGCAGGAGGTCTGGGTTCTCGGCTCAGTTCTGCCACCACCTTGCTCTGGGAACCGGCGTTAACCATTCCAACTTCCAAAAGGAAGTTCTCACTTTTAAATGTCTGAATCTCTCCTCTGTACCTATTGATCTGGGCATTGGCAAAATGAAGGGGTTGGGCTGATCATAGCCGATTAGTTTCAACCCACCAGCTGCTTTACCAAAGTGGCTATCATTTGATCTCACTTCTGGAACTTTAGTCATAGAACAGTGCGATTGGCCTTGGGAGTGTTATGTGGGAAGCCATAGCTCAGAAGAGTCACATGGAAAAGGAATTAGGGCTGCACAGGTCAAACTCCAGCTTAATGAGTCATGTGAGATAAATGTGGGGAAGCCCAGTGGAAATAAGGGGCTTCTAACCTCTCGAGGGACACTACATACAGCCCCCAACTGACTCTAGCCCAGCCCATCAAGTAGGGGGAGCTTGCTGTTGAGCTCACATGACAGATGACTCTTTGGGCCTCCAGAGTGTTCTCCAGCCATCACTGGGTTGTCAAACTGAAAACAAAAGCCATTCATTGCCCTTACCTCCCCTCCTGAATTCTTCTTGGTTTCATGACCTCCAAAGCACAAAGATATGCCATAATCATCTGAGTGTCTCCCACTCCCCACCTATCTATGTGAACCCTATTTTTCTTAGGCCTCAAAAAATCAGGGCACGGGACCTGACAAAGAATATTTTTGCTAATCCAGACTGGAAAGACAGTCTAGGGAATGTGGTTGGTACTAAAATATTATTATTTCCACATTACTTAAAAGGTTTCTAACATGTTTTCCAGCAGTAACCAAACAGTACTACAATTGAGATCATCTTAGAAAGTTTGGATGTGGGGCGGCCTTGTACACTTCCCTCTGCTCTCTCCTTCCCTTGTACTGTCACAGGTCACTACTCTAAGGAGCTAACATGCTCTTGAGGTGAAAAGTGAAAAGAAGAGTGAGAAAAACACCTGGTCAAACCGCCTTGCAGGCAGAGAAGACTGCAGTGCAGTGAGATTTGAGGACTGGGGGATGGGGTTCTTGGCCCCCAGTTCTATCTGCTGATACTTAAAATCCAACCATCAGAAATTCAGAACTTTGACACAAATTTTAATCCATGGTTAAACAAAATCCCCATGAGTGTCTAGACTTAAAGTTGTTTTCAATCGCTGACACCTTTGGGAGGAAGGTTTGATGTCAGGTGGGAGGTTATTGGAGGATGGCAAAGCATCATGTGCCTGAGATGAGAGAGCTGGCTTAGGACCCTTGCTTGCTGCCTGCTATACTTTCTTTAAGAAATGGCCACTTGATGATCTCTGGTGGAATCTCAGAGTGTGTGAGACTCTGGTTCTCCATAATCCCAGAGAGAAAGAGCTAGAGACACCAGGGGACCATGGTCACTGTCACGTTGGTAACATCCTCATCTACTGCACTGGGAGTTACTGGGCATCTCCACCATTGTTCAAAAGAGCCTGGCCTGGGAATCCAGGGACCTGAGTTCTAAACTTGAGGTTTTCAACTGTAAAATTAGAAGGCAGATAGCACTGACATTTCTAACATTTTTCCCAGCTTGAACAGCCTGTAGTTACTTTAGATTAAGCAAATATTTTTCCAGAATGACAGGAAATGTAGGAGGCACATGGTTAACGTGAACGTCTGGGATGTGAGGAAGATGAGGAGAAAATGGGGAATCAAAGATGTAAAGGTACACATAGGGTTGGCGAGACTATCCATACGTGATTTATATAACTTCCCAGAATTGTTCCAGGAAAAAATGTCTCTCTCTTTCCTCTGTGACTTATATTTCTGATACAGTAGCTCACATTCTATTCTGTCTTAAGACTCTCCTAATTGCTTATTTAATAGCAAAATCATCTAAAATTCACCATTTTATTTGATTCCCCATGATCCTCAAACAAACAAAAAAGAACCACAATAACTTGTCAGGAATTTCCATCTCCATTTCCTAGGGAA
>KE759510.1:38267-59349 GCA_000465285.1 Eidolon helvum
TGTGATTCAGTGACTTATGAACATCCCATATATAACACTCCATGGCGTCAGCTGAAGCAGGAACCCTGGTCCCCACCAGTTCTTTGGAGCTTTAGGGTTACTTGAAGCTATCTTCAAGCAAAGCCTGCCAAACACTTATTTGACCTCCCTCATCAACTGGCCAAACTTCTGCTCCAAAATAGCACATCAAAATATAGCTCAGAGTTGGGTTACCTGCTCGCATCATCGACAAGACAGCAGTTTTCTAACTATGCTACTCATAGCCTTAGAGGTTCCACCAAGCCTCTCTCGGGCTTCTGAGTATCTTTGAACTGAGCAACTGGGGGCTCTAAGCTCTCCCTCTAATTCAGTCTGTGCAGCTCCACTTTTATCTGCTTTATTTATTGGTCTCTCCGTAGGTATTAAAAAGTGTTTGAGAACCACTGTAAGGCAAGTTCTAGTCCACAGTGTTATTTCCAGCCTGAACCCAGGTTCCATTTTCTTTATGTGACATGCTAATAAATCTCTGCTCCAGCCTCCCGATAGAAGAGACGCGACAGAAGCAGCCCATTGGTCTTTGAGACGTAATGTCATCTGTCACATCAGGATGCCTCCAGGGGGTCTTAAATCCAGAAACATGAGAGCAGTCATTTCACGTCTTAAGACCCCTCTGATGAGAGAAGCCTCATTACTATGTGTGCACAGTAGCTAGTATTTTACATAGACTAACTGGCCTGTTTTCATTCCTTTTAAATACCCAAAGGCATCCTACCTACACGAGGAGCTGAAGGCCTACAAACCGTGGTCATAAAACTGTTTGCACACCACGCAAGTGCTAAGGAGCACCTGAAACCACTTTGCTTCTATTTGTTTTGCCTCCTAATATGCACGCTGGTATATTAGTGTTTCTTTTGAATCCCCTTGGGTTTGGATATTATACACCCAAGTTTTACCTTAAATTGAGTTTTCACAGCTGGATTATAAACCGATGGAAATGTTGACCCAGCACCAACTATATCATTCCAAACAGGTGTTGTTTTAATTAGCCTTATCGTAAAACAAAAATTAAAAATTAAAGGAAAACATTTTAATGTACCTAAAGAGTTTCTTAAAGTCTTAAATGAAGCAGGCAAATTGTTGAGGACTTTTAAG
This sequence comes from Eidolon helvum, assembly GCA_000465285.1. Lineage (NCBI taxonomy): Eukaryota > Metazoa > Chordata > Mammalia > Chiroptera > Pteropodidae > Eidolon > Eidolon helvum. The sequence goes on from KE759510.1 coordinate 39,399, forward strand.
CCTTATCTCTTTTCTCAGAGGCTCTCTTAAAAAAATTCAACAACACTTCTGAAGTTCTAAGAGCAACCCAATATTTTAAGAGGAGAGGGGAAAAAAAGCTGACTTCCCTTGGTTATTTGTCAGTGAAGGAGAAAGCTTTTAAGTGAAGAGAGAGAGGCCTCCAAAATTCATTCACCTAGATCTTAGATGTCCTCATCTTGAGCAGGAAGAAGACAAAAAAGCATCTTAGGATGTCCCTCCTCACCTTGGGAGGGCACTCTTTTAAGAGGATTATCATTATTTTCCACAAAAGATAAAAGAGTTTTGTGTGATTTCAATTCAAAACAGAAAATATATCTACTGTATATGTACTAGAGAGGTGGAAGGGATGTTACAAAAATCCTACCCTCGAGGAGTATTCAAGCTCACAGTCTCACACATATGAAACCATTTAGAGAACGAATTAAAATTGGATATGAATTAGCTCAGGTGTGTTGACATTGCAGCAAGACAGCATGAACTTCCTTTGGCCTTGGGAAGTTTAGGATGACTTCCTAGAGAAAGCTGATTAAGAGGCAAGCTTCAGAGATTGGATACGAAGAGAAAAGTCAGTAGAGCACCTCAAGCTGGGGAAAGTGCATCAGACAAGGTATAGAGCAGTAGTTCTCTAGCTTTATTGTACACCAGTTACCAGGAGGGCTGGTTAAAATGGATTACTGGGCCCCTAGAGATTCTAATTCAGTGGGTCTAGGATAACCATCCAAGAATTTGCGTTTCTAGCAAGTTCCCAGCTGATTCAGATGCTGCTGGTCCAGGGACCACACGGGACCAAGCATATAGTTATTCTCACAGCTTTGATTTGAGTGAAAAGATACAAAGCAAAATCCACAAAAAGAAAAGGCACACGTGGCACAGTTTGGAACTTCCAAGAGTCCTGTCCTAGCCCTATCCCAGCACCAACTACACCATTCCAAACAGGTGTTGCCTCAAACTTTCAAGAGTCCTAGTGGAATCACACAGGGGACGCTAAATTCCTGCAGAAACAAGTTGTGACAAAACATGTCAAATGCTTATCTGCCAAGGAAACTCATCAGAGACTCAACACCCAGAGTCCTAATTGAGTACTGGTCACAAAGACACCCTCTGTCCAACGCGCACCAGCATCCCAGACTTCCAGGAGGAAAGCAGGCAGGCATTCGGCATAAACCACACAGCGAGCTACTCTTCTCAGTTCAGGGAGTGATGGGGAACTTCTCAAAATTCAAGATCCCAGATGTGTACGTAATCAACCTTTCAAGCAGGCCTTTCTCATTAGAGCTGTCTCAGGCCTACTATGTTAGCTCTTTTCTAAATCACCTCTATTTTGTGCTATTTTTACCATATCTATATATCTTTTAAATCCCATAAGACATCATTGTTATTGTTTTTTAGAGTCAATATTCATTTAGATATAACCTTTCCATTGTTCTTCCTTTCTTCTGACATTTCCCCTTAGTATTTTCTGTAGGTCATTTTCTCCCAGGAATAAGATCTCTCAGCTTTTGCCAGGAACATATCTATTTCTTCTTTGTTTTTGAATGATATTTTTGCTGGCTATAGAATTCTAAATTGGCATTTGTTTGTTTGGGGTTTTTCCAGCACTTTAACATATCATTCTATTTTCAAGCAGTTTCCTTCACATCCGTTAAGAAGTGAGTTGTTTGTCTTAAAGTTACTCTTTCAAAGGTAATATATCTCTTTTTCTCTGGCTACCTTTATCAGTTTTCTCTCTTTATTTTTGTTTTATGGTAGTTTTATTTTGATATGCCTAGGTGTTGGATTTGTAGTGCTTCTTGAATCAATTCTTACTCATTTCTCTTCAAGAATTGCTTCTGCTCCATTATTTTTCTAATATTATACTTACATTAGACTAATGGCTCTCAACTGGGGATGATTTATTTATCTGTCCACAAAGAATAACTATTTGACTCAAAATGTCAATAGTGAAGAGATTTGGAGACTCTGTACTATATCTTTTCACTATATCTGGATCTCCTATACTTTTCTATAATTCTTATCCTTTTTTGTCTCTATACTTTACTCTAAATATTTTTTACTGACCTATCTTCAAGCTCACTAAGCTCCTTTCAGCTCTATCTAATCTGCTATTAAATATATCTATTAATTTCTTAATATCAGGTATTAAAATTTTCAGTTCTAAATTTCCATTTGATTATTTTGTAAAGGTTCCAGTTCTATGATGAAATTCTTCATATTGCTGTCTACTTTCCTGAATATATTAATCACAATTCTTTTTAAACCCATATCTAATCATTCTAATGCCTTGTTCTCCTACCTGTCTCTCTTGCCTATTTATTTATTAATCTTGTTTTTCAGCATGCCCGTTCATTTTTTATTGAATTCAGATATTGTGTATAAAAAAATTTAATGCTTTGGATAATGTCTTCTTGTTTCATAGATGATTCGTCTTCTCTTTTGGAAGGCAGGAGGGGATAGATTATCTCAATCCAATTAGAGACTGACTGAATTGATTTGAGACTGGGTTACATCATTGAAAGGCTTGGTCTACCTCTGGTTGACCTCCAGGTATAGAGTAAAATCCTCCAGTGTTTCCAGCTGAGAGCCTGAGGTGTCTGCAATGGTTCCTCCTGTTTTCCAAGTTCTAAACTCCATTATTTCTTGGCATCACATAATCTTATATACTTTTCAGCTGCTTTCTGCTTAGCCTCTCAGCCTCTTGCCCTATACAGCTTAACTGTCAAATGCTTGGAGAAAAAAAAACTGGTGCCAAATGTCAGGCTCACTCCTCTGTATCTTCCTTCTCTTCGAGATCTTGACCTTCACATTTCAGCTTCCTTGAAAAGTCCAGAGTTCCAGTCTTTTACTCTCTTGTTGTTGTTACATGCTGTTGAGTCAGCTCCAATTCCTGGGGACTCTGTGAATGAGTGATGTCCACAATGTCCTGTGCTCAGTAGCCCTGCCCAGCTCCTGCAGACTCATGCCTATAGATTCCCTCATGAAGTCAGCCCATCTCATAGTTCATCCTCCTTATATCCTACTGCCTTCTGTTTTTCCCAGCATTATTGTCTCTTCCAAAGTACCCGCCTTCTCATGATGTGCTCTAAATAGGACAGCTTTGGTTTTGTCATTTTTGCCTTCAGTGATGTTTCAGGCTTAACTTGCTCTAGAACCCACTGGTCAAGGTATCCGTGGAGCTCTCTCCTCTAACATCATATTTCAAAAGAATCAATTTTCTTCCTATAAGCTTTCTTCACTGTCCAACTTTCACATCCATACATAGTAATTGGGAATATAAAGATGTGGACTATCTTAGCCTTGGTCTCTAACGGCACATCTTTGCTTTTGACGATCTTCCCTAATTCTTCCATTTCTGCCCTTCCAAGTCTCAGCCTTTTGATTTCTTGGCTGCAGTCTCCATTTGAATTAATGACTGAACCCACATAAGCAAAATCTCTAACAATTTCTATGTCTTCACTGTCTATATTAAAGTTGTGTATTTCTTCCATAGTTATGATTTTTGTCTTCTTGATGTTCAAATGTAATCTTGCTCTGATATTTTCTTCTTTCACTTTGCTCTCGAGCCCTTAATATTTTCTAATGTTCTACCACTTCTCAGCCCATTAGACATGGTCCACTGACTGGCTTCTTAACTTCTTGCCTTACAACAAAACTTTCCAAATTCCCTCAGTAGAAAATCAGTGTGCTCGCCTCACTGAATTTCCTTTTTCTCTAGGATCTGGCTCCTTAAGTCCTTGTTGTGTCAGTAGCTCTCTCATGCCTTTGGACACATTTTAAAATCAAGCTTCTAGTTATTCTTGGCAGGAAGTTAAGACTGCCACAAGCTACTTCATGATAGCCAAAAGCAGATTCTATATTTAGAAATTAGGTTGGACATAAGGAAAATACTTATGTATATTTCTATGAGTATTTTTGGACACTATACTCAGTCATCAAAGGCAGGCATAGTCTCCTGTCCCCTTTAAAAGCCAGAGAAAATTTCCAGGAGCCTTCAATAATTAAAGAGGCATGCATGATAGGGAGGGGATGCAGGAGGAGAGGCAACCATATGAAAAAATTTTTCACGATTTCCTATGACCCCATCAATTTCTAATTTCTGCCAATACTCAAACACTCAGAACTTGAAGAGAGCCATGCATTTTCTTCCCACAGTTCTCATTTTGGTTTGCACATGACTCAGAGATGGAAGATTGAAATTTAAAGCAGAAGAACTAAACTGTGAGAGCTGTAGGTATATATAATATTTCCAGTTTGATTATAGTAAGGAAATACAGTATGTTTGTACTTTTTCTTTCAAACTACATAAATGAAGCTTTCCTCATTAAATCTAGAATGCATATTTTTAGGACTAGGAAGAAGGTTTGAAAGGGATTTTATATAGTCTGAAAATTTCAAGCTACAGTCTTTTAGCAACATTACACTTATGTCACCTCAGGCCTTTGTTAATCTAAGGAAAAAAAATGGAATCTTCTGTGTTATCACACACAGTCATTAAAAAGCCTTAAACTTACTTCCTCTCTAATATTGAATGTGCGTATTAAGTAGAGGTGAATGTTACAGGTCTGACATCTCATTCATTCACTTTAGGAGCCAGGAAGATTATTGACATAACTGTGTGGGCCTTGTACAGGATAGGCAGGAATGGCCATTCCTGGAGATGTGGGATTCATAAGTGCAGGAAGCCCTCCTGGCTGGGGGCTCACACATTGCTCCTAGCAGTGTCTGGGACTTCTGCCATCCTATATTTTGCTGTGGAGATACAGTGTCTGGACTTCTGTCATCCTATATTTTGCTGTGGAGATACAGATAGATTTGTATATGTCTTGGGCATTTCTTTTTTCTCATTGTATCACGTATTCCTCAGCAAAATAAGCCAAAATCTTTTCATAACTGAAAATATAACTTATCTAGTCAATGTCAAAATACATGTTAAAATTCTTCTGATGGTCTTTTTTTTTTTAAATTATCTTTATGAAATCCTTATAAAGCTTAGCTGCCTAGTGTTCCAGTTCCATTACAATTCAATTCAGAAGAGAACTAAGACTGGCATTCCAGAAAAATTGCAAAAATGCTCTATTTTTTGAAGTCTGAGAATATGGCAAAGGGGATGGCAATGCATAACTTAAAGGAAAAAAATCTTCGAATTTTGCTTTAAATCATTATCTTCCCCAAATTTCACTCATCACAGCATGGCAGCCTTTTTGTTTGTTTGTTTGTTAATTTGAGACTTAAAATGGTACTTAAATAAAAGTGATTTGAAATGAACAAGTAAACCTTAAAAATTTTATCCAGCTCACTCTCTTCGTTGTATAGTAAGTTAACAGCTCTGGAGGGGACAGATGGCTAGTCCAAGTCTCCTACAGGAGTCTCAGCAGCTAACTTGCCTGCTACTTCACTAAGGTTACACAAGACATTCTAGAAATCTGGGATTTGTCCTCTCCTTCAAGCTCCACATGCACCTGTCACTATTTTCAATCACGTATCTCTTGCTCTCTTTTTTTATAGTTGAGTCATTTTCTTTTCTTTTTTGTTTTTCCCACCCATTCCCTACTTCTCTCTCCTGTGGCAACCATCAGCTTGCTCTCTGTATTTATGGGTCAGTTTCTCTTTTGTTTTGCTTATTTTTTTTATTTTATATTTTAGATTCTATATATAAGTCAAATTATATAGTATGTTTTTGTCTGACTTATTTCACTTAGCATAATGCCTTCTAGATCTAGCCACATTGTTGCAAATGGCAAGATTTCGTTCTTTTTTATGGCTGATTAATATTCTATTATTTATTTTTATACACACATATGTATGTATATAGATGGACTTCTAGATTGCTTCAATATTTTGGCAATTATAAATAATGCTGCAGTGAAAATTGGGGTGCATATATCTTTACAAATTAGCGTTTTTGTTTTCTTTGGATATATAACCAGAAGTGGAATTACTGGCTGTTATGGCAGCTCTACTTTTAATTTTTTGAGGAACCTCCACATTGTTTTCCATAATGGTTACACTAGTTTATAATCCTGCCTACAGTGTATGGGGTTCCCTTTTCTCCACATCCTTGCCAGGACTTGTTATTCTGACAGGTGCGAGGTCATATCTCATTGTGGTTTTGATTTGCATTTCTCTAATAATTAGTGATATTGAGCATGTTTTTATAAGTCTGTCGGTCATCTGTATGTCTTTTGGAGATATTACTATTTAGATCCTTTGTTTTTCAATTGGATCATTTGGATTTTTTTGGTGTTAAGTTAGTTAAGTTATACATGTTTTTTATGTTTTGGATATTAACCTCTTATTGGATGTATCATCGCAAATATCTTCTCCCATTCAGTAGGTTGTCTTTTTGTTTTATCAGTGGTTTCCTTCACTGTGCAAAAGCTTTTTAGTTTGATGTCATCCCATTTGTTTTTTTCTTCCGTTGCCCTCATCCAAGGAGGCATATCCAAAAAGATATTGCAAAGACTAATGTCAAAGACAGCATGATAGACTTTACCAAATCTCTTTTCTCATTATCTCAAAACTGCCTAAAAAGATCTAAAAACTCAACTCTCAGTGGCTCTCACTCTCCTTCCTTCCTTCCTTCCTTCCTTCCTTCCTCCCATATTTCTAGATCTCTGCTCTTCCTCTGGCTTTTTTGGAAGTAAGTCAATTTAACCTTTCTTAGGCTCATTTCATCTCTCTTTTCACCACTTACCCAGATCAGGACCACAAACCCCAGGGCCAGGAGATATCACAGAACCCTCCTTTCAAAGTCTGCACTTGTTGGCAGCGGGTGAAAAGGGGGTTGGATGCAGGAAAGGGGTGCAAACGCCTATATTTTAAAACCCTTTTAAGATATTTGTCACATTTGTGCTGTAAAAGCTTCATTTATAAAAAAGGCACGAGCACATATTACATCAATTTACTTTTGATTCTCCAGTCCTAGAAAGGCTCTAAAATGTATGTATTCTTTTTACTCATAGAAAACCAAAAAGGGGATTACCTACACAGAAAGTGTTCTGGTCACATTCCAGTTTCCAGGCATGCGTGAGTCATGTTTATGCTGACACATTTGATAGAGCTATACTGATGTGTGAGAGTTTTAGCCACAGGAAATTCTTTCTAATAACAACTAATATTTAGTTAGCGATTTATCATATTCAAAGCATTTTCACACAAATTACCTCATTGGATCCTTATCTGTAAGATGGGTATAAGTGTAAACATCATCTCTGTTTTCTAGATGAGAGGATAAAGGCTCAGAAAAGTGCCCAGGAGTTGGGTGGTCACCAGCTCTAGGTATTCTAATTTCGCATTCCAGAAATTAACCACTTCACTGAACTTCCCCTAATTTTCTTCTCTTGGTTTTCGCGTGCATGTGCGTGCACACTGACACACGCACAGAAGCTAATTGAAACATGGCCAGATCTGACATATGTGCACAGAATTACACACACACACGTGCACACACACGATCATGTATTAAAATCAACAAAATCACATAGCCGCTCAGTCTCTGTTTCCAGAAGCCCTGACCTCATGAGAGAATAAACACTACTGCTGGGCCAGAGCTGTGGAGCCAGCTCCACGCTTCCCTCTTGCACTAATGTGCTTTGTTTTTTAAAGAACTTTTCATTTACATTCCTATTATTTTCATTTTCTTGATCATGGGAACCTCAAAGGAAAGAGGCTAACATAGGCCGCCAGCCCCTCCCTCGCCCCACTGTGCTGGGAATGGAAGCTGCTCAGATGGAATTGACTCTGTAAACCCTTCAGGAACATTAACGGAGTTGCTACTATAAGCAGCTGGAGTTGTCATTTGCATCTCACCCCGTCTTACTTTTCTTTCCTCAAAAAAAAAAACAAAAAAACAAAAAACCTTTTTTTTTTTTTTTTTTTTAAAGCACCCACAATGCCCTGGGGGAATTTTCTGGGACAAGCTGCAGGTGCTATGGATATTTTCATTTAATAATCATTCTTGCAATTCAGCACATTTGTAATCCATGTGGTAAACTCTGACTTACATTTCTCCCAGTGGACACCGGCCAGATGCAGAAACCAAAGAGCCTGGTGCCGGTACTGCCTCTTCCTACTTTTATAGTTCGTGCATTTGGATGTGTTCAGCATGATCTGCAAGCACAGGGTAAGGAATGTGCTGTGTTTAAAAGACCCTTTTGTTGACATTAAGCAATCATAAATATACTCAGGAATTATACCCCTTGCATTTATTGTGGAGTGCTTTAATTGGACGGCCTCCTTATGTGATATCATAAAGAACATATGCATATTTTTGGCAATCCCATTGGATCACAGAGCAGAGAGGCACACACGGAGCTGGACATTCCTTACATCTATGGCTTGTCTCATATATGTCACCACATCTTCCCACCAGGATTGTTTTCCCCACACACTCCAAGATGGTAACTTCCCAATCTGTCCAAATTCTATTTGGAATTCTCCTGGACTGTGTAAATGTCAAGGCCAGTTTCCTTTCCATGTGAAGAGCTTTGAAAGGAGAACTGCATGCTTAACTCCCTCATAAATACAAGCCAAAAGGTCTTCTTCTTCTTCTTCTTTTTTTTTTTTTTTAGGTGTGTGTGTCAAAGGAGTGAGAGGGAAGGGGGGTTTGGCCAAAAGTAAAAAAAGAAATCCCTTTTCAAGAATGACGTTCTCTTATTTTCAGCATATAAACAAACTGTTTAAGGCTGCACAGAGCCAAGTTCCAAATGGACTTTCTTCTGGCTAAGACATTCTGCTGCTGCACTGAGATGTAGTCTCTTAAGGTGGCAAGGTACATCATGGGGCAAATGCCACCACCTGCAGGCCTGGGAGAGGGGACCAGTCAGGGCCTTGGCAGAAAACAGATGGGAATCACTTAAGAGACTTTAACAAAGGAACTATGTTCAAAGGGATGAGCAGAATTAAAGGAACCAACAAAAAAACAGGAGCTGTCAGGAGCTAGATGCAGGAGGAAATCCTTACAACTTCTAGACAGGGAGGGATCCAGCCACAGCCATCGCCACAGGAGAGGGGTCACCTGCCAGGAGCTGGGTGAGGACTGCAGTGCCACTGTGAAGTCACAGCCTAGTGTGGAGGGTGGCGGAGGACTCCAGAGAAATAAGAACCCAAACTTCTACTTCCTCCCTGCCCTCAGTCCCTTACTGGTGCCTCCCGCTGGCCAAAACCAACCTGCAGCCAGAGATCAAAAAAGGCAGCTAAGTAGCTTGAGTGATGTACCCTGGAAAGGTCAATTTCTGAGAACGTGTTGGAGCAGAGTGGAGAAGAGGGGACAGTGGGCCCCTAGGGGCAAACAGAGACTCGCCAGAAACCAGAATGAGGCCCACCCAGAGTCCTGAGTCCTCTTAAGCTTTTGCATATAATCTATCACATGTATTAATCACAATAACCCTATGACACGGTCATAGTTTCATCATATGAAGAGAGGAAACAAGGGTCAGAAAAGCAAAATAACAGTGAACCTTGCACAGTTCAAAAACGGAGCTTTCCAATTGCTAGGCTTCTTCACAGGAAGGTGATGAGTAGAGCTTAAATAAGCTTGGTCTTAAGAGCTTAACAAAACTGCCATTGCAAAGTTCCACTTAGGTCTGGAAGTTTTAACTGCAGATTGTGAAACACAGTGTCTGAATCAGGCTGTTCTTGGGTCTCAGATAGATAGGAACGAGAGTTGAGACATTGAGAGATGTTAGACAATCTCAAAATATAGTATCCAAATCTATTTAGTTTCTGAATTTACACAGCAAGAATTCAGATAATGAAAATTTGGATTGCAAGGGCTGTTAAGAAACCTGAAACAAACAAAAACATTCGGTAGAAAAGCATAGTCCCTACAAACAATCTCATAAACAAATACTACAAGTTTATATATTCATCAGAATCTCTGGGACAGTATTTATTCTGAATTTATGTCTTCATTACCTTGCCACAGGAAACTACATGTGGCATTAGGTGTAGATTTTGATGATCACTTAGGAAAATTTACTTATTTGGGGGATAATGGAGAAAAAATATTGCAAATTTAAAAATCATAATGGAAAATCACATATCTGCAAAAAAGACTTATATCTCATAGAATTCGTAGCTGCCTTATTTTTAACAGCTATACAACAAAAGCAACCCAAATGTTCATCAATAGAGAATAGAGAAACAAATCATGCTATATTCATGGCATGGAATCATACTCAGCAATAAAAATGAATGAACTACTAGTAAATGCAATGACACGAATGAATCGCAAAAGCATGTTAAAGAAAAGGTTGAGACACAAAAGAATACACACTGTTTGATTCCACTTATGTCAAGTTCAATCTTAGACAAAGTCAATCTATGGTGATAGAAATTAGGAACTGTTTACCTATAAGAAAAGCTGTGAATTAACTAGAAAGGGACATAAAGGGACTTTCTGGGTGATGAACTACTTTGCATTTTGTTTGAGGCTGTAGTTAGATGAGTACAGATAATTGTCAAAATTCATCAAACTGAATAATTATGGTTTGTGTATTTTACTGTTTATTATATCAAACCAGAACAATGAACACAAAGGAATGTACCTACTTTTGCTTCCTAGGGGAATGCCATCATTTCTTTCTGGGGCAAAAATATTGATAGACTGCTTTAAATTTTAAAAAAGGATATGGAGTCTCTGATGAAGAGAGGAAGTCAAAGAGAGAGCTAAACGACTCTATAACAGAGAAGAAAATTGAGGTTAGGTGAGAGCAGAGCAGAGGTGAGGAGGAGCCGAAGAGAAAACTGAGCCAATGGGCGGGAGTTTAAAGAGAAAATAACATTTGGAAGGAGATTCTTTGTGTTAAGGGGTGAAAGACTTTAAGTATTTCAATATTAACCACCTCCATGGCCTCAAACCTACGGTAAAATTAAATACACATAAAAATAAAATGTAAGAAAAATTTTAAAACATGGCGGAAAGAGGCCTTGGTCAGTTCAGGGCAGAGAAAAGAGAATACCCGTGGAGCATGAGATGCAGGTAGGCAGAAAGCATGAGGATGTAAATGCTCCAGAGTCACAGAAATTTGAGGAAGAACATTAAATGTCCCTACTCCTCCCCGCCCTAACCCATGTTTGAGGTATGAGTGAATGTATTATAAACTTGAAAGACAGCCTGATTTCAACTGCCTTCAGCTGATTACCACACTTTGCAATATGTTTTTGAAAAGATATTTGGTCATTGTTCTTAAGTGATGTCATGCTTATATATCATGTCATTGATTCTAAGACATTGCTATTATTATTATTATTATTATTTATTATTATTACTTTTGAACTAGTCTGGAGTTTAAAGCATCTTACAATTGATAGTATGTTATAGTTTGTCACCATTTATTCTTTTTTTTATTGGTATATAAAATAATACTGTGTGTCTCAGTTGATGGTGGCCTCAATTTGATAGAATATGGTATTATAGGTGCAGGTGAATGAATGAGAGCTTTTCTCCCCTTTGCAATGAAATCCTGGTGAGTCCAACCAGTGGGGCTGTGTCTGGACTGGGGCTCATTCTTTGTCCTCTCCCCCTGTCAGGCAGACCTGGGTCTTTGGCCCAGCCTGGGGCTCAGTGAGTCAGAGTCACCTATGGGAGAAGCTGGGGTTGGATCACAGCTGTGATGTCAGAAAGAGGGACATCTTCAGAGACTAAGATGGGCTTGAAGATCCCAGGGACATTCTGAAACACAAAGTAAGGTGGAGATGGAAACAGGCAGTGATTGCATGGGAAGGAGTGATTGATAACACCAAAATGTACAGTAAAAGGACTGCATTTAAATGGGAGAGGGAGGTAAGAGCATAAACACTGGGAGGAGGCCCCCAAGAAAGCAAGCTGAAGGGGCGGGGTGAAGTCTGCTATGACCCAGAGTGTTCCTTGCCAACAATCTCCATTTCCTCTCAACTTTGATACAGTTGTTAGAATGGAGAGAGACTCTGAAAACATCTTCACTTTTTAGTCTTTTCAACCCCTACTGTATCGCCATGAACACATCTGATAAAATGAAGATAAATCCTGAAAATACCTGCTCCTCTTGGATCACTGTTCTCACGTGCCACTCTGTTATTGCACTCCTTAAGGGTGTCTCCTAGCACCCCACTCATTAAAGAATAAAGCCCAGTATACATTCAATGCCCTTTGGGATTTGGCACCAAGCAACCTTCTCTACTTCGTCTTCAACATTTCATGCTGTGAACCCTGCACATCAGCCCAGAAGTTTCCAAACCCAGCCATAACTAGGGTCCTAAGAGTCTAAGAGTTTCCTGCTAAAACCATGGATGCCTGGCTGCTGGCCCCTATGGAGGCTGCATTGTTAGGTCTGCTTCAGAGTGTAGGAATTCTGATGTTTCTCAAGGTTGAATGTTTCAGCCCCATTGCATCTTTATTATTTACTTGAGTGATCCCCTGTGGGTTCCTCAAGCCCGTCTTGACCAGGAAACCACCTTTCTTTGACTTCTTTTCCCTTTTATCTCACCATCCAGACTTTCTCACCACCAGCTGCAAATTTCTCATCCTCTTCTCGACTCACCCCTCATGTATCTCCGTCTTTCTTATGGTCCATCTCCCTTTCTACCATACATTTTAATTGTTTTTATTTATGGCTCATCTCCCTATTAGACTGTAAGCTTTACGAAGGCCAATTCTATGTCTAATTAACTTATTTTTGCCAATCAAAAATTCCAGCAAAAAGTGACATATAGTATTTCTGGAATCGACAGGGTTTGCCAATGATTCGGTGACCATAAATCTCTTTGGGAGGAGAAAGGCTGATAAAGATTTTTCATTTCTAACATATCGGGATCATATTTTTACAATGAGCCCAAGCTGGAAACAATATTCTTTCCAACGAAAAAATGTCACACCAGATGCGTGAGTCATGGAACTTCAGAATCTCTTTCACACCTTTTATAAGCTACATGAGCATGATTTTGTCTTTCTGTTGTACATTTGGAGGAAAGATATATATTTCCCTTACTCGCGAGGAAAATTTTTTTCTCATCTGATGAAAATAATCAGCTTGAAGTTTGCAGAGTAAATTGCCATTCATCATGAGGATCGAGGGTAATAAATTAACAATCACATGGAATTAACATATTCAGACAATCACTTAATCTTCAGGGGTTAATCTTCCATTCCTGTATTTCTAAGATTAACTACTCCATGGAGCTTAAGATCTATTTTAAGACAAAAACAGAACTGACTGAAGAGAGACCCCTCAGAGAAGGAATCCTCAGATTTCTCGCACCTGTGGTTTTTCATTGCTCCTATGGAGAGCTTAGGTTGGTGGACACTGGGAGCTTGAAGCACTCCTCAGGGAGGTTTTGTTGGAACAGTAGAGTTATTAAATAGCTAAAATGTCATGGGCAATAGATCTAGGTTACAAAGACAATACAAAGAGGGATTTCCAAAATAATGTCCCCACCTGTAACTGAACGCAGCAGTGATGAATATAATTCTAAACAGCAGGCACTCTGAAAAAATTTACTGAGCTCTGGAACATATTATAAGTAGTCTTTGAGTTACTATTCGGCCTTTTCAAAACTTTTCTCTTCATTTTACAAAATCCTGAAACTTATTATTCTTGTAATGAGTTCATGTCTCATCCTCTATGTTGTTTTTTTAATCAAAGAAAAAAGTAAATAGTTAAAATTCCAGAAAATCTTTTAAGAGAATTATGGATCATACAGGGCACTGTACCCATTTACCCTTCATCATAGTCTGATCACCCTGCTCCTCATAGACACACCAACTCCATTTTACATGCCAAAATGGCAAGGATCTTGAAATGTTTAGGGAAGACAACCTCCAAAATAATTATTGTAAGTTTAACTCTTCAAATGTTTAATTAATGCTTACTCCAGTTACTATTAACTTTGTAACAGATTATTCCAAAGTGTAGTGGTCTAAAATAATCATCTACAATGTTCATGGAGTCCGTGGGTCAGGAATTCGGATGGAGCAGAGCAAAGATGACCTTTCTGTTTTGCACTGTCGGAGGCCTCAGTTGAAAGGTTTCGAGACTGGGGCTGGCATCCATCACTCATAGGCCTTGTGGTTGATGCTGCCTTTTGGTTGAGGGTCTCGATTTCTCTACAGTGTGCCTCTTTGTGTGGACTAGCATGAGAGTCTTCATAGCATGATGGCAAGGTTTCAAGGGCAAGAGTCCACAGAAAGAAAGGGCCAGGCAGAAGGCACATCACCTTTTATGACTTAGCCTAAAAAATCATGTAACACATTCCACTTATTCAGGCAGTTACAAAATCCCACACAGTCTCAAGAGGAGAAGAAATAGATACCACCTCTTAATGGGGAACAACAAGGTTCTGGAACTTCATGTGCAACTGGGGATCTCATAGCCATTTGTAAATGGGGATTATTGACTTTGAGCTTCCCTGTAGAGTAACCTGGTTGGTTGGTTGTGGAGAAGCCTTGGTTTTCGTATTTCCTCTTGGGAACATCAGATTCTGTAATGTATATTCTTTTCATTTCCTGCTTGGGGCATTTGTATTCTAGGAGACTTGTTGGGGCTGGAGGGAAAAATAACTGGGGAAGTCAGCATTCAGCATTTAATATATAGAGAGTTTATCTCCTTGTTTTCAGTAGGACACTCCATCGTCAACCACACCATTACCTTGCCAGCCCACCCACAACCCACAGTTCTTCTGTTTTACCCTCTTCAGAGAATAAACTTCTTGTCCTCTATGGGGTTAGGAAGGGTCAGTCACTTAGTGGCATAGATTTTGAAAGATCTAGAGATCTGGCTGCCTTGCCAACAGTTTTTTGCTAATCCTATTTATTTTCATTCCCACCACTATGCTCAGTAATGGGGGAAATTGAAGCCACCATCCTGAGCATTCTCAATCCGTGATGGCTAACACGTTGATTCCCAGCTTTCTCCACTCCAGTTTTGGATTCAGCTGTTTGGTTTTGCTAACTCATTAACTGTTCGTACATATGCTTTCCAGCTTCCAACCTAGGACTGTGGTCTTCTGTCATTATTTTTCAGTTCTTTGAATCTCTTTCCCATGGCTTTGGTGGAATTTTGACAGGGAATGAGTTTAAAAGTGCATGTTTGAGCTGCCATCTTAGCCTACATGTCTCTTTAGTCTCTTTCAACCACTGTTCAGGTAATATGATTAGCAAACCCCTCAAGATCCTATTTGCTCTTCTTTCAACATGCTCCAGGTTTTCAGCAACTCTCCTAAGGTATAATAGCACCTCAAGCTGAATTTCAGGTGTGTTCTACACAGTACAAATTATATTGTCGCTTCTCTTATAGTAGACATGTAACTCAGCACTTTTCAAACTGTGTTAGACAATGCAATATTGTCCCTCATGTGACTAATAGATATTCTGGAAAAAAAATTGGAAAACACTGCATATGCTCCTTTCAAATATTTATAATACTATAAGTTGAAAAATAAATGTGCTTACTTCTTCTTAATCCAGTGTTTTCAAAACATTTACTATATAATCTTTTTGGGGGAGAACATATAAGAGACTCTAGTGCAATGTTACTCAAAGTAGAGTTCATTAACCTATAACAGGATCATTCTTTCATATCCTTAGATACCTTTGGCTCTGTCCCAGATCTTGAATCATGTTGGACCTTGGGAACCTGCATTTCAAAACAAACAACTAATTCTTATGTGACCTAATATTACTGGAGAGCCGATTCCCCACTTTCTGGACATCCACATAGAGGAAGGAACTCTTCCCTTGGCCCCTCCCCCCACGCCTTACTCATTCTGCCCTTTAAGGAGGAATGACTCTCCTGAACGATGAACTTGGAAAAGTACAACGAGTGTGCTTGGCTCAGACCCTGCATCTCCCTCCTCCCTTTGAGATCTGCCTGCCTGTCAAGAGTGTACTTTACTCTGTGAAGTGAGTTCCGTCCTCCCTCTACATGAGGGAGGAAGCTTGTGATTATCCCACTGTTCCAGTGACTGAGTGGAAAAGTATATCTGATACAGGTTTGAGTCAATAGAAAACCCACTCATTCAAAGTGTTAAAGGTGATAGTTTATTCTTCGTGTAACTACATCCATCTCTCAATTGGTTCTGAACTAAGGCATGCTATGTATAGAGAGAAATGTTATTATTAAGCTGCCTCAAACCCCAAATTTACATTTGAGGATAACTGACCTAGAGGCGAGTTTCAAAAAAATATGACATAATATAAGTACAACATATAAAGCAGTAGAAAACACATGGCTATTCATTTTACCATTTAAAAAAAAAATATGCAATCATGGGAAGAGCAGACAAGGTAAAGAGGCAGTAACTGAAATACATTTCAGTTCAGTAATTCCCAAGGATTTGAAAATAGCCAGATCCATCCTTCATATTTCTTTTCAGATCCCTCTTAAGACAAGCAGGGAGATAGGAGATCAGCATAGGTAACATCTGGTTTGTTTAGGGATAGAAAGGGTGGAGTAGAGAAGTCCTCAGAAACATTCTTAAAAGTTATGGTAGGAGAACATCTGGAAAAGCCCACTTTTTTGAAGGAAGGCTGCAGGCACCCAGGCAGAGGAGGTCATGTTTAACAAATTGGATAGAGTTCCTTGAAGATATCCCTGTCATGAAATGAAGGAGATTTAGTGGCTGTATAGAGTACTTTGATTTTAAACAAGATTTGAAAAGATTCCACGTCCAGAATTAATGGTCAGTGAGTAGAGTGATTGAAGGTGGTTAACATAAGGTGCAAGATTTAAAAAAAAAAAAAAAAAAAAGTGGCTCAAGAAAGGGAGATGGATACAAGACCGGGAAGGACTTTGTGACTTGGAAAGGGGTTACCTGAATGGAGGAGGGGATAGTAGTAAAAGAAAATGGTCACCTAGCTTAGGGTAGCTTTGAGATGTTTCAGAGTCTTCGACACAGCAATTCTAGCCATTATGCCCCACAGGGGTAAAGGTGCTTGGTTATGAGATAGAGATGGAAATCATTGCAAACCAAAGAGACCAGGATTCATGAACCAAGGAAGGGAACAGCTAGCCCAGTGACATTTCCTGAGACCAGAGCTATAGATGATTGTGCAATTAGCCCAGTTTGTTTCGGTGCTTCTTGCCTTTCTTTCTGAGTCCTCTCCCTTCGCCTTCACCATAAACTATCCCCAACCTCAACCCCAACTTCCTGAGTTTCAGGCACCCCGCTGTTCTCGCTGTCTCCTCTCCTCCTCCTATAAAAACCTAATGTTAGTGAAGTATCGAACTCCCCCTAAGGGACAAATGCTTAGAGAGATTTTAAAGCATTATTCTTCCTCTGGGTACTTACATTTTAATGGAAAAGAAAAAATTTAAATCAAAATATTATAGCTGTTGTGATGGAATTTCAGGGAAGGGTTTCGGGAGGATGCAGTGAAGTTATTATGTGTCCCTGAGGTCACTCATGGTGGCTGTCTCCTGCACCTGGTGGTAAAATCAATGTTGGTCCCGCCAAACAATATTCTGGTCTTTGATTCTTCCAAAGAAAATAAAATCGGTGAAAACAAAACTTTAACAACTGGGTTTGTGGAGAAAAAAACAGTACTGAGAAGCTCTGGTCAAAAAAAAAAATCACATGGAATAAAATGATAGTGAAGAACATGAAGGTGAAAAGAATGACAGAGAAGGACCACGAGACCCAGAGACATTCAGGCTCCGACCAGGAACTGTGAGCCTTTAGCCTTAAACACCCTCCTAATCATCCTGCTTGAAATCCCGCCCTGTTCAATGCTATTTCTCCCCTTAAGATGGAAACAGAAGTATTTTTATTATTTGTCTTCATGCTACTAATAACAGTAGAAGTAGAGAGCAAAGATAACTAATTCGCATATAAAGTTAAGGAGAAAAAGAGAAGGATGGAGGGCATCTAAGTGGACATTATAGCCGACATCCAGCTACTAAGGTCTTTTCTGCGTATTCAGAACCCTGGAGATCCAGATTTACTAAGAATCGCAAGTATTTTCCTTTAGAAGTCTGCTTGACTTCTTTCTAAAGATACAGGAGTGTGGGAGACATGATTATAAAGCAAAGAGACTGATTTTCTATAGTGTCTCCATCCTCACCCAGGAGTCACATTCAGCAGCCTTAACTAGCAAGAACTCAGCTGAGTTCTGTATGTAAAAGGCATCTGAGCTTTTAAACACCCCGTGAACTTTATCATAGAAGAGTCTTTCACATCCTCATCGGTAGTTCAGTTTGGTCTCATACATTCTGTTTCAATAAGATTAGTTATCTAGTTTCTCATTCAGAGATTAGAAACAGAACATAAAACGAGTAGACGTAAGCTAAGACAACTTGATGGGAAAGGAAAGGAAGTAACAATGCTAGAAAGACACAACTTTTCAAGAGTGCAGCAGTCTGAGGCTACTGCATGTGGGACAGAGTCTTATACCGCTCAGCATGTCCCAAGGTCTCCCTGTCTCACAGTGGACTTCCAAACTCATTCTCTGCCACTCTCCCTTCAGTTCATTCCACGCTGGCCACCCTGGCCTCCTGTTTTGTGACAGCACCGAGCCTGTTCTCGCTTCAGAGCGTTTTCCTTGCTCCTGCCCCTGCCTGGAAGACTCCAAGGCAGCTCAGCACGTGGCCGGCCCCTTCTCTTTTCAAATCCCTTCCCCGGTTCTTAGCCACCCACAATCTGCATCCCATTACCCTGTTTTATTTTCTTTGTAAATGATAATTACTATTTGAAATTGTATAATTTATATGGTTTTCTGCTTGTTTATTTTCTGTCTTCTCCCCTTTAAATGAAAGCTTCATGGGAAAAAGGAATCTTGCCCTGACTGGTCACCATTACCTCCAGTCCTCAAAAGGTGGGGCACAGCCACTCTGTAAATGCTTGGGAAGAGCTAAGAGGTGACACCACGGAGCCTTCTCTAAGGATGCCTTACTGTCAGTTTCCTCCCTGTCTGTGTCCATGTAGTATATCCTTCTCCCCTCAATGGATTGTGTGTTGGTATTTGCTGGAAATTCTCAGTCATCTGGAAGGACCTGATATTTTGAAAGAGCCCTTTCCTGCAGTAGGGATACCAAGAAGGTCGTGAAAGGAGAGGTGGTTGCTTGTTTTCCCTCACTGTATGAAAGGAGGCCACGAGGCTTTTTGCAGTTTCACTAAGGAGCCAATAAAATAGAAACAAAACACACATGTGCCAAGAGCGAAACAACAAGGCGGAAGTGGCTCAGGTTTGTGGTCCGTTACCACATGACAACATTGAGTTGGAGCCAAAGTATTTTCTCCCCAGTCTCTGGATAGTGGATGGCTCCACTTTGGAACAGAGGGGATCGGGCATGTCACAGGAGAGGAACTCCATGCCTGGCGCAGGGGCACGAAAGTATCAGGGAAGACACGTTTCAGCAAAGAGAATAGTTAGGAAATTTAGTTTCCCCTACATAAGAGCAAGGGAATTATGGCTCAGGGCCAAATCCAGCCTGCTGTCTTTTGGGGGAGAGAAGGAAAGGGATAGTTTTAGAAGTTTTAATTTTCCCAAATGGTCTTTTTTGAAATAAAAAGAAAAAAAAAACCCTTCTAATGTTTACTTAGAAACCTGCTTGTTCCTAGGAAATAACATTAACATGGCCTAGAGGAAAGGTCATTTGTGTGGACGTCTCGGGATCTGAGCTGTTGCCCTGACTTTTCTACTTCATCAAGTCTGCTGCCTATTTCTGTGAATAACGTTTTATTAGAAGGCACATCTTTGTTTGCACATCATCTGCGTGTGCTTTCCTATCACGTTAGCAGAGTCGAGTAGCTGTGAATGAGACCACTAGCTCGCAGAGCCTAAAACATTTATTATCTGGCTCTTTACAGAAAAACCTGTCAACTTTGCCCGATACTGGGACTATGAAAAGAAATATGTTGCCGTGCCATGTGAAATTGCTGATATTCGACTATTTTGATTTTTTAAATTGTAATTTCATATAATTCAATTTCTGTATTTTTTAAATCAATTAATTAATTT
>KE759517.1:0-11594 GCA_000465285.1 Eidolon helvum
TCTAGGCTCTGATAAACCATATTCTAGAACCTGGAAATTACCTTGTGTGCAGTGAGGATACTCCCACGGATTACTAACAGTTAAAGTGTTGTATGAACAACACAAAGTAAAAGGCACTATGTTTGAAGTTGAAGATCCTTCAACTTTATCTCATGTTTGCATGGCTAAATACAATTATATAAAGTATTTCTCTCCTTAAACCCAAAAAGGAAAATATCAAGAATAGTAAATTTAGGAAAGTCATTGTAAAAATTGTACAAATTGCACATTTGTAAACATGCTATATTGAAATACTTTTACCCTTTACATCAAGTTTTTTGGAATTAATACATTTCTCAACTTAACAATATCAGTATAAGGACCCCCTGCTTCATAGGAAAGTCACATCACCTAGGCTAGGGTGAGCAAGATGTCTGTATAGGACAAAAGGAATGTCGCTATTAGAGTAGGGGACAATATCACCTGGGTGCCTAGATACTACTTTATTACAGGAGCCAATTTTTCACGCAAGCCAATGGCTGCTTGATGTCTCAGCTACCGTGGCACAAATGATGTTTTTTCCTAATAAGTTTAGTAATATTTTCATCCATTTTCTCAAATACATTTCCAGAATTTCAAGTTTTAAATATGCATTTTTTTAAATGCATGCATTAAAAATATGTACCACAAACATAGCAGAGTGGAGTATAATAAGGATGTTCTCTCAATTGTATTTCTAAATAGTTGCATGAAAAATTGAGAGGTCCATATTATCTCACTTAACTGTATTAGAAGAGAAAAAATCTTTCTCCATTAGCAATTCTATTGAAGAAAACATAAAAGTTAAATTAGCTCCCTAGAGCTCATTATTGAGTTAATGCTGCTGTACAGGGTGGAACAAATTAAAACAAAACAAACTCAAAATTTGGAATCAAGAGATTCTTCTCATTTAGAGGTAAAGAAACTCATAAATTTCTCAGTAAGCTGGTACAGGGGATAACAAAAATGCTTTGCTTTTTGTCTGAGGCACGGACTATGACCATATTTCCCAGTCTCCTTTTCAAATAGTTTACATCCATGTGACTGGGTTTTGGCCAATGGAAGGTGAATCAAAGAGGTATATGCCCCTGCTCAAAACATAAAAATTTACTTGCTTATTCTCTCTTTTCCAACATTGGTCCTCTAGTTATTGATAGCGGAACTGACTTTGGATCTGCATATTGTATATCTATACCAAATTGTTAACACTTTAAATAAGTGAGAATTAAATTTAAACCCACATAGCTAAGGTTTTACGGTTAATCTTGTACTAACTGAAATTTCCTTAAAATACACAGAAATTCTACTTTGAGGTGGGGTATTTCTAAATAGTAACTTACAACATGTGGTATCAAGTTAGGTGTTACATGACAAAAATGTTGATATCAGATAGAAGATTCTACATATGCACTGAAAAATTTTGGGGAAAACTGCTTCCTGTGAAAATTTGAAAGCCAGACAATGTGTCTACTGATCCAGTAGCTTTCTGGAAAATGGCTGGTAAACAGATTGCTAGTAGTGGGTGTGGATTGTTATTAGGTTGTTTAGGAAGTTATTAAATAAAAGAGATTATTTCAGGCAAGAAATGCCTGGTTTTCAAGCAGAAATAAAAAGGAATAGAGAAAGTTTAGCTCTTAATTGATTAGAAAAGCTCATTGAAGCAGCAGAAAACACACATGGAAAGACCATTAAGAGTTGCGGGAAAGATTAAATTAAAGGATGAGTTCCAAAATCTCAATTCTAATGACTTCAAGGTAGTTTATTTAATTTGAAACAAAGAGACATTTGAATACATAAGCCAAGAAATAAGTTAAGTTTAAGAAATATTTTTGTTAATAAGTTTAATTATAGCTACTGCAATTAGAAATGATTGGAAGCAAACGAAGACCTGAGGTTTAAGGAGTCAGATTGTATTATTTGTAAGAATATTATGCATTCCAACTGATTGCACCATGACTTGCAGTGTGTTGTGCTTATCTCTCTACTCCAATAACACTGGGTTTGCTTGCTCAGTAAAATGTGAATGTATTTGGCATATGTCATATGGGAGCAAAAGCTTTATAAGCCATTGTACATTCTAATAGACTCTCTTACAATTTCTGTCATGAGGATGACATGCCCCAAATTGCTACTGCTTCCATAGGCTGGACCCAGGATGAAGAAGAGTAGGCCAAGAATGAAGAAATGGAAAGCTTACCCAAAGTTTATTTGTAGGCTACAGCAATATTTGGGAAAGCTTACCCAAAGTTTATGTGTAGGATGCTGCAAAATGTAATGTGATGCAGGAATAAACTTTGTTGATTTTTAAAGTAATTAATATTTTAGGAGCTGCTTTGCATCACAGAAAATTTAAGCACAGTAATTACTATAACATAAATTTTAGTAACATTTACTGTAAAAAAAATCTCTTTTGTTTTGTTTGGTTTTTTTTTTTTTTTTTTTTTTTGGCTTTCTGAGTACTAAGACAAAACATGACCTTTCAACTAGTATGGCGATAAGTGAGATGGAAAACCTGTACAGCTCCCAACACAACAACTCCCGATAGCTTTCATCAACTACAAACATGGTATTAATCAGAGTTTTCTAGAAGGAATCAATGGAGACTTATTATAGGAATCAGCTCACATGAGAATGGAAGCTGAGGAGTCTTACATCCTGTGTCAGCGCTGAGTTGATTGAGGAGAGAAGGTTTCGGTGGTGAGATGCCTAGTTGGAAGAATACACAAGAGGCCAACATAAGAAGGAAAGACCAATTTTAATGCAGGGAGCGCTCTTCTGTTGTGGGAACTGCAGTGCTATTGCGGGGAGTGTGCTTCTGCTTCTGCCCTTTTTCTGCTCCCCTTCTTGTGCTCCCCTTCTGCTCCCCTGGGGACCGCATGGCTCCACATATATCAGACTACAATAGTGGTGTTGAGCCACATGCGTGATACAATAAGCTGAATTATGTTTACATATTTTAAGTGCAGGCATGTCCTACTACACTAATGTAACATTCTAAATCTGGGGTCCTATTCCTAGCCACAATCCTGAATCACAGCCAGACCTGGGACCAGACAGGTCTGGGACCCACAACCTGCCATCATTAAACTGGAGAAACAGAAAAGCCAGTGGAGTAATTCAATCCAAGGTCAAAGGCCTGTGGAACTGGGGAACCAATCGTGTAAGTCTCAGTTCAAGTCCAACATCTAGAGAAGCAGGAGTAGGGGACTGATGGGGGAGGGTGCAATGGGGTAATTCCTGGTCAGAGTTTGAGATCTGAAAACTAAGAACACCAATATGGGAAAAGCAGGAGAAAACAGATATTCCAGCTTAAGCAAAGCACAAATTCACCCTTTTTCTGCCTTTTTGTTCTATTCAAACTCTAAAGGGATTAGACGATGACTGATTGTATTGACAAGGGCCATCTTCTCTATTCAGTCTACCGATTCAAAGGCTGATCGCTTCTGAAAACACCTCACAGATATATGGAAATAATGTTTCATCAGCTATCTGGGTATCTCTTAACACAATAAAATTGACACATACAATTAACCATCAGAGCCAAGTTGTCTAATAAACAAGAAAGGACCTGCCAGAGTATAGGCAGAGTAAGTGAACCATAGATGAGAACATGCTTCACAAAGAATGGACTCAAAGTCAAATCCAGGGATTCCCTTTACTGCCAAGGCAAATGGTTGTCAAACTTCCTGCTAGTGAAAAATACCTCATTCTTTATTTTTAATAAGTTTAATGATTCTCTTTGTTTTTAAAGAGGTTTCTGGGGGGAGTCCAGGAAAATGGTTATTTTATCTCTTCTCCTATTGTATACTGAGTAGAAAAATAACTTTTTCTTTAGAATAGCCATTAACAAACTTTTTTTTTTTTTTTTNNNNCTTTACAAACTTTTTTTTTTTTTTTTTTTTTTTGTACAGAGATAACTAGTTAGGCATCTGGGCCATAAAGTTGCTGTCAAAGCTACTCAACCTTGCTAAGATATAGCATAAAAGCAATCGTGATCAACATGTAAACCAATGAATGTAGCTGTGTTCTAATAAAACATTATTTTTTAAAAGGAGGAAGCTGGGCCACAGGTCAGATTTTTAAGACCCCTGCTTTAAAAGAGTGGAGTTCGAGAGCCACATACAAAATTTCTGGAAAGGAATACACCTGATGTGGAAATACTGCATAAGCAGTGGGTGAGGGCACTTTCTGTGTTACTATTGGATGAGGAAGGCAAAGTATGTTTTTTGTTTGGGAGTGAAGAATGACCAAAAAAAAAGAAAATTTGGTAAGGAATGCCAGATAGCTATAATTCTATTTCCTTTATCTGCAGGGAAACAACTAAACTTTCTTCCTTATTCTTTCTGCAATTTGATACTACCCTGAATCTGAGTTCTTGACAATGGCCTATTGGAGGAGATAATGTTAACTTTTGAGCCTGTCTCATAAGGAGGCCCTTAAGGTGTCTCTCATAATCTTCCTTCTTTTTGAAAATCTTGACATCAAAGTCAACATCAGTTATGGAAGCCATTGCTTTCCAGGAATGGTGGGATTTTTAGACATCTCAAGTTCCTGGATGACAATGTGGATTATTGATTAGGAAGACCCATATTAACTGGGATTTGAGTTATCAGTTTAGAAATGAATGTAATCTTAGATAATTCAATATTTCTATTACTTAAGCCTTAAACTAAATGCCATCTGGATCACCACAGTAGTATAAGTCATAGTTAAAGAATCTGAACAGTTCATTTTATTTATAAATATATTCTTAAGACAATGCTGTGCCAGTCTTTAAGGATTTAGAAGTATACTGAGTGAAAAAATAAAGGCAATTGTGAATAACCAAGAATATTATTTGTTTGGAGGCAAAGAGTGATATTTGAATGTACTAAAACACATAGTGACTCTGAGTAAGTTACTTAGTTACTTTTAGAAATGCATATTGCACAAATTTATTTTAAGCTTAGGAAATTAATACATTCCAAAGGTCAGTCAAATAGTTAAGTTTTTTTACCTAAGATTTAAATTTGGTTCTCTATGGTTCTATAAACCTTAAGTAGGCTTCTATATTTCTCTAGCAAAATTATAAGTTTTTATGCCTAGATTTTGCATAAGACAAAGTAAATCATATATAGTACATAGTAGTCTAGGAAGAACTTGTGTAACAAAAAAAAAGAGAACTTGTACTTCAAAATGTAGCATTTTCCTTATGATGCTATTTGAGGGGTAAATGAGTATGTAAAACTGTATAAATGGGTAGTCATAATATTTTGACTTAGGATGTTTGGAAATTCTAAAATTTTATTAAAAATGTAAAAATGGGACGCATTATGCAGTCAACATTTTGATTAAAAACTTGTTTGACCAGAAGGAATAGACTTTAGGTCACAGAAGTTTTATCTAGTTATTTGGTTGATGACCTGTTGATTTTTCCAAACTAATATTTTTATATTTCCAACTGAGCCTGTATAATATGGTTGATTTGGGGGTTATTCTCTCATTCTCCACACGGCTCTATAACCTGAGCTACACCACTCTAAATAAGCTATTGAGAATCATACATCTTAGTTGGAGTGTTACATCTTCAGAACTGGGTTTCAAGTTACAAGAATTATTAACAATTATATTTTTTATACCTCCTTTGAAACAGAATTTTGTTGTAAATAAAACACTTAAAAAGAACTTCAAAGATAAGATATTAACTCAGTTTAGGTTTCTGTGGTGTGAAATATTAAGAAAGTAAAGAAAATTTCTTGTGTAATAGAACGAATCATTATTTAAATAAACTGCTTTTTTGGCACCGACTTTCTCAGAGTAGGAGAGTTAAATGTTTTTTTTTTTTTGTCAATTTCATATCTGATCTGACAGAACATTTTGTGCTGTAATCATTAGCTTGTAAAACGTGACAACTTAGACATTTGGATAAGCCATGATTTGGCAAAAGATATGGAAGTTTTCATTTCTGTGTTTTTTAGTTAATTTTAGCTATAACTTGTCATTACAATCTTTAGAACGGTCCAATAGTGTTTATAACTACATTTGCAAAACAATTTTTGTGGCACTTACAATTGAAAAGCAGAAAATCGTTTTTGCTCCAAAACAAAATATTTTTAAATTCTCTATAAAAATAATTTATAACAATTAGTTTTCTCCTTTCCTTTCTCCCCTCCTTCTTTTGTCCCTTTGTTCTCTTTTTTTCCGCTCTCATTTTATCTTTTTTGTTTGTCTGTTTTAATATTTTTTTCAAAAGGTAATGACCTTGCTATATTCTTTTTCTTTTCTAGAAAATAAAGTGGTGTTTCTTCTATAAGTTCTCTCATGGTAATGAGATTGAGTTTAAGGTCTTTTGTATCACCCTACATCTAAATTGATATTTCTTATACTAAATTATTTTTTAACTTTATTGTCCATGAGC
Source organism: Eidolon helvum (assembly GCA_000465285.1). Taxonomy (NCBI): domain Eukaryota; kingdom Metazoa; phylum Chordata; class Mammalia; order Chiroptera; family Pteropodidae; genus Eidolon; species Eidolon helvum. The sequence continues at coordinate 6,416 of KE759517.1, forward strand.
CAAAATTTTTGAGCACATTTAGGGCAGGAATTGGTTGAATTCACCATTTTATTCAGATTACAAAACATTGTAGATTCAGTAAACATTCAATGAATTATTTTTCGTGTGTATTCATACATTGAAATAGTTGACATTTTCTCCATTTTTTCCATGGAATCCCTGATAAAGCTACAATTATTGGTACAAATATATACATGAATATGCTAAAAAAATTCATTCAGTATTGGTAACATCATCTTGAATTTCATTTTTCACATATGTATGTATATTTCTTCTTACTGGTAAAGATTTCGCTTTTAGATAAGCCTTAAATTTCTCTTTAATTGCATCAAGGTTTCTTTTTCTTTTTTTTTTTTTTGGTGAGACATGTATTTACCACATATTTACTAAATTTTTTATAACTAAGCGTAATTTAAAAATTAAAAGCATATAACGGCGTTTAAAAGCCAAAATGTTTCAAATATTGCTTCAACTTTTATGGATAGCTGAAAAATAGTTGATTTCCTATCTGCCTGTATTTCCAAAAATTATCAGGTCCCTAAGAACCAAAGTTATTATAAGTAATTTTCTTCAATTTTTATATTCACAGAACTGAGTATATAGTATGCAGGCTTTAACTAAATGATACTTAAATATAAAAAAAGAGTGGATGATTAAAGTGAATAATTTGTCTTTTAGTGAACGTCTTTTCATTTTTAATTATATATTAAACATAGATAATGTAGTTATATACGTTTTTGTCTAATATTGAATCAAAATGCATTATATAATATAATCACTTAATATATGGCATAGGCAGCTTTCATTAAAAAGGAGAGTTTTCTAATTTGTTTTGCTCAAGATAAATAAAATCTTTACTGACTCAGAATAAATTACATCATATTGTTGATATTTTTGCATGAATCAAAAGAAATTTCTATATTTGTGGCTTTTAACAAACGTTTAAGTTACAATTTATTATTTCTGTTACACTGGTCTATTATACAATTTGGTGTCTCTTTTCATCTATTTTACCCATGAATATTGTCATTAGAATTATTGATTACTCATTGTATGCAAGGAGACTGAAGAGAGGCTTGTTAATTAGAAGTTATTTATAATTTGACAATGCATAATTAAGTTAGTATTTGAGACAGCTTGGTGTCTGAAAGAGCAATAAGAAATAACTTTACTTGATATTTTTTATGCCAGCAAGGAAAAAATTCACAACATTGCCAAATTTGCTGTTAAGAAATGCTTAAATACAGAATTATGACATATAGTAATATTGGTATTTATGATATCGCAGTTAACACAAAGTAAATCACAATACACTCAGAAAGTCCAGATGATCAAAAATGTGTAAACCGAGGAAACAAAATATTTAGTGTTGGATTGATTCATGAGTGCACTCAGAAATTTAACAACCAAATACTGAAATTGGAAGTAATGTGAACTAATTAAATAATCAGCAGTCATTTAGATATTCATATAGCAACAGTAATTTTAAATAGGTGAATGATATTTTAAATGGCACAAAAAATAGTACTACTTTTATAACACCAAAACATATGTAATCATACCTGACACATATACATGGGTGCGTGCACACACATATATACACAGACATATATGCTTTTGTTAATTTTTTTCTTGTATAACATTCAAACCATCTCAAAATAGCCTTCCTTTTTCCTATATAATTTTTCATATTTAATCTGTTATATACTCTTTATTCAAACTATTCTATTAGTCCTCTCCTATTTATCACCTCTCACATTCTCACTTCCTTTCCTACTCTATCTGTAACAAAGATCGAATTTTTGAAATCTTTTCTGGCTAATTTTCCCCTAGATAGATCCTTTGCTGTTTTCTATGATTACAACAATTTTCCAAACTATAACTTTCATGCTATTAATCTCTTTTCTTAAAAGTTTACTCCAGAAAAAAAAAGTTTACTTTAGAAAGTTTAAATGAAAGAAAAAAATATTCTGTTTACTCAGATATGCATTTTATAAATTGTAAATATTTGTGTTTGAATTATTTGAAAGAAAACAGACAAATACTGTATATAGTAAGGATGGTTAGGTGCAGAGAGAAACTTCCTGATAAAAAGGTTTTTTTTTTTTTTGACATTAAGGGGGAGCTCATTTTATCTACTTCCTAGAAGGATTTTCAGAATTGAAGAGACCCATCCCTCTGATTAGGTGCAATTTTGCCTGGAGGTAGGTGACAGAAGAGATAGCCCATGTACTGTGATATAAAATAAGGAATAATAGATTTTGAGTACCTTCTAACAGCAGTTCATTTCTTTTTTCTCTCTCAAAATTTTGTAACTTGTCTGGACTTTAGATATAGTATGGTGCTATCAACTTTTGGGTTTAACTAGAATTACTACAGACTTTGCCTTATCAAGTTTTGTGAAATTTTATACCATGTGATGTAGATGCCTAAAGCAACTTCACTTTTTTTAAAAAAAAAATAGTACTTTTTTTTATTTGTTGAACATCTAACTTTAAAAAAGTGAACAAATACTACTTTTTACAATAAAAATTCTGAGCAATAAAATGTAATAAATTGATTCTTTCATAAGAAACATTTATAATTACATATTTTTTAAGTAGTGATGTTTCAAAAGCCCTGAATTTTTAAAATTTTGTTTCTTATTGTAAATCTTACACTTATTTCCCACCACCTTAAATACGCATGCACCTTAATTATATTTCCTGTTATAACAGGTGATACAATCTTTACATTTAAAAGAGTTAATAATACAGTGGGGGAGGCAAGTCAAATTACAAAACCTCAAGATTTTAATAGCTAAAGTAATATAAAAAGGTAACTACTTAAAACACAGAAACATAATAATGAGTAGCAGCTTACAAAAGCATCATCTATAAGTAATATCATCAGTAATTTTAGAGAAATGACATCCAAGAAAAGTAACAGAAGACAAAATAAGATCCCTATGAGGCTAACTCCTCTTCCCCCTACCACAAAAAAACAATAAGTGGAGATAAAATAAGATACAGAATTCTGGAACTTCTCATTAAACATTCCCAAATGGAAGATACTGGGCTTATGAAAAGTATGTTGGCAACTGAATAAAAAAGTCAGAGAGGAGATAGTAATACCTGATACCTTAGTTGTGGGCAAAATGAAAATATGAGAAGCCTAACATTTCACTTTGTCCAGGCCAGAGTTAAAGTGAAAAAGGAAGCAAATACTACAACAGTTGCACAGAAATCATTAATAGACATTATTAAGACAATTAAGGAAATTTGTATATCGATGTTATACTAGAATTTAGTTTTTATCTTTTTTAAATCAACATTTTATTTTCAGAATGTAATTATTATAATAAATTTATATAAATGTTTTTGTTTATAGAAAATCTATGTAAATTTTGGGATGAAGTATCATTTTGTCTAAAAATAATTTTTAAAAGTTCTGAAAAAATGTGTATGTATAGAATCAGACATAGAGACACAGAGAGAAAGAAAATGTGTCAAGTTTTAATGGATTTCTGAATCTAAGTGATTGATATATGAGTTAATTTTACTAATCTTGCAGTAACTTAATAAGATCTTTCAAAACAAAAAATTGAAGAAATTAAAGAAAACATATGATAACAAAATGAATAATAACTAGGTAAGATACATATTGTATAAGGGTACTGTTTGATTTTAACATAAACACATAGAATGTTTGGAGGGTTTAAGTAAGAGAATGTCATAATCTGATTGATTTTGAAAGAACTCTCAGCACTGTGGAAAAATGAAATATACAGGGAGTGACGTGTCAAAAATCCAAGTACAAGGCTATTTCAGTAGCAGAGTAAAGAGACATATGGATTTGAGTGAAGAAATGGGGATGATACAAAGCATCAAAAAAAGAAAGTCAGTAACATACTTCGGAATTAGATCCAGCAAAAATCACTGATGGATTTGATTGGTTGTGCATGTTAGAGAAAAAACAGCTACTAAGTTTTTGTCTGAGAAAATGGACAGATGTGCCATTAAATGAGATGGAGTTGAACCATCTTGTAAGATGAGTACAAGAGTTTTGTTTAGTTACATTGATTTTCATGTGCCTTTTAGACTCTTGTGGGAATCCTAGCTTTGGAAGTTCAAGAATAAAGCTGGTAAGAATCCAGAGAGTCATAAATTAGAGATTAATCATTATAGAGATAATTTAAAACAATGAGATTCCATCAGACCCCATGAGAATAAATAGTGGTGATAAAGAGAGCACTAAAGCCTAGCAGATGATCTTGGGGAGTTCCAAAATTTAGAGATCATATAAAGAAAGAAAAATCAGAAAGCAAAGCTTAGATGAAATAGACCATGATAAAAGAAGAGAAGCAGGAGAGGGTAGAGTTGGAGATTTCCTGGGAAGTGAAGTGTTCAAGCAAAATCAAGATCCAGATAAGGATGTTCATTATTTTGACTTCTGTTTAACATAGTACTGGAGGTTCTGTCTGGGCAGTGAGGCAAAGGAAAAAAAAAAGAAGAAAAAGAAATCAAGGTATCCAATTTAGAAAGAAATAACTATTTCTACTAGCATATGATATAATCTTTTATATATATAAATTTTTACAGAATTCACCAAAAATCTATTAGAAATAACAAAGGTATCCAGTGAGGTGGTAGGATATATGATCAACATATAATATACAAAATTGAAACTGAAAAAAATTAGGTAATATAGCATAAAAATAAAAAAAAAATAAATTTAATGATATAAGTGAAACACTTGTACACTAAAAACTACAAAAGATTATTAATATAATTTGAATAATATAAAAGATGAAAATAGATTTCATGATCATGAATCAGAGTACTTAATACTGTTAAGATTATAATACTCCTTACATTGATCAACAAAATCACACTTTTAACAAAATTTTGGTTGCTTTAGGGAGGAAATTGACACGGTCATCTTAAGATTCATATGGAAATGCAAGAAGAGTTGAAATCAAAAGAGATAAAACAATCTTAAAAAAATAAAATTGAAGATGGAGGAGTTATTCTCACCAATTTAAAAAGTACTACACAGCTACACTTATCAAAACAGTCTGTTACTGGCACATGAAATTAGAATTAAGGGTCCAGAAATAAAACCATAGACTTATGGTTAAATAATTTTCAATAAGGATACCAAGACAATCCAATGGAGAAGAAAAATAGTCTTTTCAACA
>KE759518.1:361-42425 GCA_000465285.1 Eidolon helvum
TCTCTGTATCTATTAGCTTGGTTTTAGTTTTGTTTTTGCTTTTTATTTTTATTTTTTATTTTTTTAGATTCCACATATAAGTGAGATTATATGGTATTTGTCTTTCTCTGTCTGATTTATTTCACTTAGCATAATGCCCTCAAGGTCTATCCATGTTGCAAATGACAAGACTTCGTTTTTTTTTTTTTTAATGGATGAATACTATTTCATTGCATATAATATAGATTACATAAATATATTTCACTATATATACCAAATGTATATATGCCCAATATATATACACACGCACCCCAAATTTTCTTTATCTACCTATCAATGGACACTTGAGCTGTTTTTATATCTTGGTGATTGCAAATAATGCTGCAAAGAAAATAGGGCTGCAGATATGTCTTTGAACTTCTGTTTTTATTTTCTTTGGGTAAATACCCAGAAGTGGAATTGAGGGATCATATTTTAGTTCTAGTATTAATTTTTTTGAGGAAACTATTATTTTTCATAGTTACTGCACCAATTTACAATCTCACTAACAGTGCACAACGGTTTCCTTTTCTCTATACCCTCACCAACACAATTGTTAATTCTGGTCTTTTTCATAATAGCTATTCTAACAGGTCTGAGGTGATATCCTGTTGTGGTTTTGATTTGCATTTCTCTGATGACTAGTAATGTTGAGCATCTTTTCATGTACCTGTTGGCCAAGTATGTATCTTTGGAAAAAAGTCTATTCAGATCCTCTGCCCATTTTTTAAACAAATGGTTTGTTTCTTTCTGTTATTGAAATGTAAGTTCTTTATTTGGATATTAGCTCCTTATCTAAAATATGGCGTGCAAACATTTTCTCTCATTCAGTATGTAGCCTTTTTGTTTTGCTGATGGTTTTCTTGGGGGGGCAGAAGCTTTTTAGTTTAATGTGGTCCCAGTTGTTTATTTTTGCTTTTGTTGCTTTTGCATTTGGTGTCAGATTCAAAAAATCATTGCTAGGACCTATGTCAAGGAATTTACTGCTTATGTTTTCTTCTGTTTGTTTTATGGTTTCACGTCTTATATTTAAGTCTTTAATCCATTTAATCCATACTGTCTTGATTAGTATAGCATTTAATATAGTTTGAAGTCAGGAAATGTAATGCCTCAATTTCTATTTTTCTTTCTCAGGACTGCTTTGGCTATTCAGGGCCTTTTTGTGGTTCCATACAAATTGTAGGACTGTTTGCTCTATTTATTGTGAAAAATGTCATTTGAATTTTGATAGGGATTGCATTTAATGTCTAAGTTGATTTGGGTACCATGAAAATTTTTTTTACCATACTGAACTTTTTAATCCATGAGTACCGAATATCTTTCTATTCATTGTGTCTTCTTCAATTTCTTTCATTAATGTTTTATAGTTTCAGTATATAGTTCTTTCATCTCCTTAGTTAAATTCATCCCTAAGTATTTTATTCTTTTTGATGTACTCATAAATAGATTATTTTCTTGATTTATTTTTCTGGTAGTTCACTATTAGTGTATAGAAACAAATTTTTTTTGTATATTGATTTAATAATGCCCTTCAACTTTACTGAATTTGTTAATTCTAACATTTTTTTGATGGAGTCTTAGGATTTTTTATATGTAATATCATGTCATCTGCAAATAGTAATAGTTTTACTCTTTCCTTTCTAATTTGAATGCCTTTTATTTCTTTTTCTTGTCTAACTATTCTGGCTAGGATTTCCAATACTTTGTTGATTAAAAGTGGTGAATGTGGGTTATCTTGTCTTATTTCTGATCTTAGAGAAAAATTTTATTTTTTTCACTGTCGAGAGGATGTTGGCTGTGGGCTTGTCATTTATAGTGTTAGTGTTAGATTGTGTTACATTGTGTTATATTGCTTTTATAGTGTTGAGGTACAGGCCCTCTATAACTACCTTGTTGATAGTTATTAACACAAATGTTGAATTTTGTCAAATGCTTTTACTGCATCTACTGAAACTATCATATAATTTTTATCCTTTGTTTTGCTAATGTGGTATTGAATATTGGTTGATATACAGATGTTAAACCATGCTTGCATCCCTATAATAAGTCTCACTTGATCACATTGTGTGATTCTTTTAGTGTATTGTTGAATTTAGTTTACTAATATTTTGTTAAAGATTTTTGCATCTATGTTCATCAAGGACATTGGCCTTAATTTTCTTTTCTTATAGCATACTTGTCTTGTTTTGGTTTCAGGGTAGTGCAGGCTCATAAATGAATTTGGACGTGTTCTCTTCTTTTCTAAATTTTGGGAGAATTTGAGAAGGACTAATATTATCTCTTCCTTAAATGTTTGGTAGAATTCACCAGCGATGTCATCTGGTTCTTGGCTTGTTTGTTGGGAGGTTTTTGATTATTAATTAAATCTTGCTAGAAATCAGTCTCTTCAGATTTCTATTTCTTTATGATTCAGTCTTGGCAGGTTGTATGCTTCTAGGAATTTATCTAGTTCTTCTAGGTTGTCAAGTTTGTTGATATATAATTGTTGACAGTAGTCTCTTATGATCTCTTGTATTTCTGTGGATTCAGTTGTAACATTCGTCTTTCAGTTCCAGTTTTGGGTCCTTTCTATTTTTTCCTTGGTGAGTCGAGCCAAATTGTGCCAGTTTAGTTTACCTTTTCAAGGAATCAGTTCTTAGTTTCTTTAATCTTTTCTATTGTATTTTTAGTTTCTATTTCTGTTTTGACCTTTGTTTTTTCCTTTTTTTTTTTTCTACTAACTTTGGGCTTTTTTGCCTAGTTCCTTAAAGTATAAACAGGTTGTTTGAGGTTTGTTGTTGTTCTTCAAGTAGGCATTCATTGCTATACACGTCCCTCTTAGAATTGCTTTTGTTGCATCCTATAAGTTTTGGTCTTTTGTAACTCCATTTCATTTGTCACAAAGTATTTTTGATTTCTCCTTTGACATGCTGGTTGTTAAGCAGCCTGTTGTTTAATTTCCACATATTTGTGAATTTCCTTTTGTTACTGATTTCTTGCTTTCCAGTTCCATACCACTATGGTCAGAAAAGATACTAGGTATAAATACAATCTCTTTGGTAAGAGAAGACTCGCTTGAAGATGGTGGGGGAGGTTTGCTGTGACCCTAGGTTTAGTGGTACAGGTCACCAAGTGCAGGGATGTGTGGTGACGCTGGGCTAGGGAGATGTGGTGGCCTGTTGGATGAGGCCGTTAGGTTCGTTTAAGGGTATTGTTTCCTAATTGATTTTTTGTCTGAATGATCTATCAATTGTTGTAAGCAGAGGCACCAAAGTCCCCTACTGTTATTATATTGCTGTCTACTTCTCCTTTAGGTTTGTAAATATTTGCTTTATATACTTAGGTGCTCCAATGTTGGAGGCATAAATATTTTAAAATGTTACATCCTCTTGTAATTGACCACTTTATCATTATGTTTGCCTTTCTTTGTCTCTGATTACAGCCTTTGTTTTAAAGTCTGTTTTGTCTGATATAAGCATAGCTCCCCTGTCTTACTTTTCATTATCAAGCACACGAAATATCTTTTATCTCCTTTCATCTGTGTGTGTCCTTACAACTGAAATGCGTTTCTTGAAAGCAACAATATTGATGGGTCTTGGTTTTGTTTTATTCATTCAGCCACTTTGTCTTTTGATTGGAGATTTTAATTCTTTTACATTTAAAATAATAATTGACAGGTATGTATTTATTACCTTTTAATTTTTTTTTGACTGTTTTGTAATTCTTCTCTGTTCCTTTCTTCTCTTGATCTCTTGTGGTTTGATAACTTTTTTAGTAGTGTGCTTAGATTCCTTTCTGTAAACCTTTTGTGTCTCTATTTAAGGTTTTGCTTTATGATTGCTGTGTTATAGATCAAAAAAACTTACATTTGATTGCATTCTAAAGTTCTACATGTTACTCTCCCCATTTTATATTTTTAATGATACATTTGCATTTTATCTTGTGTTCCTTAACTACTCTAATTATTTTTACTATTTTTATTAAAAATTACTGCAGTTTTTTTTACTACCTTTATGTATTTCCTATCTAGTAAGATTTATTCTTTTGTATGTTTTCTTGTTGCTAATGCATTTTCTTTTTAGCTCAAATAAGTTTCTTTAGCATTTCTTGTAAAAGCAAGTTTAATGATAAACTCCTTTAGGTTTTGCTTGTCTGAAAAACTCTTATATCTTTCAATTATGAATAATAACTTTACTGGTAGGAGTATTCTTGCTTGGTCATCCCCCCTCCCCACCACTGCCTTTAAGAACTTTGAATATATTGTGCTACTCCCTCTGATCTTCAAAGTTTCTGCTGAAAAATCTGCTGATGATCTTATGGGAGTTCCCTTATACATAACAAATTGTTTTTTTTATCTTGATGCTGCTTAAGATCTCTCTTTGTCTTTAACTTTTGACATTTTAATGATAATGTGTCTTTGTACAGGACTCTTGGGGTTTATCTTATTTGGACCTTTCTGGCATACCTGGATCTGGATGTCTGCTTTCTTCCCTAGGTTATAATAGTTTTCAGCCATTATTTCTTCAAAAAAAATCTCAGCCCCCTTTCTCTTTCTCTTCTCTTTTTGGGACCACTGTAATGCAAATGTGAATCCATTTGATGTTGTCTCATAAATTACTCAAGTTATTTTCACTATTTTTCTTTTTTTTTCTACTGTAATTGGATGAATTCCACTTTCTGTCTTTGAGGTCACTGATTCTTCTGTTTCATCTAGTCTGCTGTTGAACCCCCTAGTATATTTTTCAGTGTACTTACTGTATTCTTCAGCTCTGTGACTTCTGTTTGGTACTTTCTTATATTTTCTGTCTCTTTATTGAAGTTCTCACTGTATTCATCCATTACTCTCCGGAGTTCAGTGAGCATCTTTATGACTATTGCTTTGAACTCTTTGTTAGGTAGGGTACTTATTTCCATTTCATTAACATTTGCTCCCCACCCCCAAGGTTTACTTTGTTTTTTTATTTGGAAAATAGTCCCTTTTTTTCCCCCTTGACTCTCTGTGTTGGTTTATATGCATTAGATGAAACAACCACCTCTCCCATTCGTGAAGGAGAGATCTTGTGTAGGAGATGAACTTTGTCATTCTACTGTGGTCTGGCTCTTGGTTGTCTCTCAAACCTTTGTGATGGTCCAAGTAACCAGTATTGTCTCTAATAGCCCCTAGTTGTTGAGGGCATGTCAAGACCAGTCAGTATCCTCATGTAGAGAATCTCAGTATCTAGATTCAAGCTGAATGGAAGCCAGGCCCTCAGGCAGCAACTTTTGAAGTATAGAAATATATAAAGTCCTGTGGAACCACAAGTGTAAGCCTCACTGGCCACCAGAGCCAGGTGATCTGGAGGTGCCCCCTGAATGGCAGTTACAGAAACTGGGGCTCCAGAGGAATATACATGTTTTTATCTAGGAGATACTAGAAAGCTATAGCAATGAAGAGGGACAGTGCACATTGGCATCCACTGTCCTATGTTCTTCGGGAGCAGCTCTATAGGTCCCTACATGTTTGCTAAACCTGAAGCCTGATCTTCAGGCTGAAGCTCCAGGAAAGCACATGGGCCTCTTTCATAGAAAGAGTAGGGGTATGTTTCAGTCTGCTGTCTCTATAGTGAGTTGGGGGTGGTAGCCAGCCTCAAACTGTCTCTTTGATTAATACAGTCCTATAGGATCCAGGAAAATAAGGCTCTTTGGCCATCAAAACCAGATGATCAAGGAATATCTCCTAGGGGGCAGCCTCTAAAATTGGGGTACCACATGTAAAAACTAGGGCACCAGATTCATGTAAGAACTTTCCTCCAAGAGATACTCATGCTGTGGAGCGTGCAGAGGGAGAGCACAAAAATAGTGCCTGCCCTCTGAGGCCTCTGGAAAGGATTATTGTTAGCGCTTACATTTGTGCTTAATTAGAAGCCTGCCCCTCAGGCTGCATCTATGATGACTGGCTATTGGCCTGTTTCACAGAGAAACTGAGCTCCTGGTCTGTTGCCTCTTGCTGTGGCCTGGTAGTGGTAGCTATTTAAAAACACTTTCTCTGTTGGTTATAGTCCTGTGGGATTCACAAGCAGAAGCTCCACTTGCCATCAGAGCTAGGCCATGTAGAGTTGTCCTCTGGTGGCACCCATAAATATCGGGGTGTCAGACAAGAGTATAAGATCTTTCTGGGAGATATGTGTGAGCTGAAGCAATGCAGAGAGCGAGAGAGAGCAAAAAGATCGAGTCCACCAGTTTCTGTTCCCTGAGATCACTTATGTAGGATACTAGATTTGTGTCAAACCAGAAGCCTGCCCCTCAGACCAAAGCACCTGGACAAGCAATTAGGCCTCTTTCATTGAATTACTGGGGGTGTGTTTCAGTGTGCTGTCTGTGCAGTGCTAGTTGTGGTAGCTTGCCAAGAACTATCTAATTACTAGTGCCATGGGACTCAGGAATTCAGGCTCCCCTGACCCCCAGAGCCAGGTGATCAAGGGTATTCCCTGGATAGTAGCCATAAAAATCAGGGTATCAGACATGTGTAAAAGCTCCCTTCCAGGAAATACTGGTATTCTAAGGCAACAGAAAGAGAGCATAAAGATGGTGCCCATCAAAAAGAGAAAAAAAAGAAAGAGATCGTACCTGCCAGCTAAAGTTAGGCAGAAAGTGAGTCCAAAGATGGCAGCACCAGTGTCTGTGCGCAGAAAGTGTGCCGGCAGTCTTTTAATTGTGTGTTAAATTAGATGCCTGCCCCTTTGGGTTGATGATTTAATATAAGAGAATGAGCCTCTTTCACTTGAAGCCTGAATGCAGTTGGCTGCCTCTGAGCTGGGCCTGGGGATGATAGCTGTTTAAGAACTCTGTTACCGCCCTGTAGAGTGGGTGAATTCCAGTGCATGAGCCCCATTGGTTTTCCAAGATAGATATTTTGGGGGTTAATCTTCTCAAGTGCAGATCTTAAAAGTTGAGGTGTCTGATGTGGGATTTAAATCCCTTGTTCCTCAGGGAAGATATCTCTCCTCATTGTATGTCATTGTGCAAAGGGTGGGATTTATGGCAAGACTGTGTTTCAGACTCTCCTACCTGTTTCAATGTGGTTTTCTTCATATTTGCTGATGTGTAGTCAGCACTCAGCCAGGCTTTCAGTTTTTCTCTGAGGATATTATTTCATCTATAACTGGAGACTCAGTGTGTTCATGGGAAGAGGTGAGTTCAGGATCATCCTACACTGCCATTTCAAACTGAAACCCCTACACTATCTTAATATATACTCTTGAAGACCATCCTAGTGTAGATGAAAAATGGGTTCTGTGATAAATCCGATAAGTCCAGTGACCAAAAGTTGCCTCACAGGGTGATCTGATCATAAATTCCTAACTGGACAGGTCATGGTGAGTAGTCACATCCCAAGCATATTAACTTCTTTAGTAGAAGGTTCATCTTTGCTTTAAGCAAGCCCTATCCTTTGTTTCTGTGCATCTAAGTTAACCCACCTTTGAAATGTCTGTCATACCCCTCTGAATTGTAACCATTCTCAAAAGAACACACAATCTTGTTAACTATCCTGTAATCCAATCTCAGCCTTGCTTTTTCCCACCTTCATGTAATCTTCCTAACTTTCTCTCCTTAATTTCAAATATAAAAAAAAAAACTGTAAAAATGTCATTCTTTGAAGCTTTTGATATCTGGCTCCCTGACAACATTATCAATTTTGTTCAAAGAAAATCTTATAAAAATTCTTTATAGGTTTAGATGTTCTTACATTGACACTAGTAATTAGAATAGACATTTACATAGGGATTTACAAATTACACCCTATTAATGTATATTTCTTAAAGGAAACATATTTAACTGTTTTAACTGCTTACTTTTTCATCTTTTCAGCAAGCATTTATTGAGTTTACTCAATTAACTTTATGGTTAACTTTGTGTCAACTTGGCTGGGCCATGGGATGCTCAGATATTTGGTCCAATGTTATTCTGATTGTTTTTGAATGAGATTAACATTTAAATCACTACACTGAGTAAATTAGTTGCCCTCTCAAATGAGACTGGGCCTCATTCAATCAGTTGAAGTCCTGAATACAGCAAAAAGGCAGGCCTTCCCCCAAGTAAAAGAGAATTTTTTCTGCCTGACCACTTTTAAACTGGGACTTCATTTTTTTTTTTATTACCTTCAGCCTCAAAGTGGAACATTGGCTCTTCCTGGGTCTCAAGTCAACTAAATTTCTGCTTTCCTAGGTCTACAGCTTACTGACTTACCCTGTAGATTTTGAATCTTGGGTATTACCAATTTACATAGTTGTATGAGCCAATTCTTATAATCTCACTCTCTCCTCCCTCCCTCCCTCTTTTTTTTTTTCCTTCCTTCCTTCCTCCCTTCCTTCCATTCTTGCTTTCTTTCCAGGGCTTTTTAACCCTGACTCTACCACCACAGGAAATTACTATCAATATTTTGATGTAAAAAATTCAGCAAATATATTGAATGCTTCCTACATATCAAGCATTATTCTTAAAATATTAAATAGTGATTAACAGTAAGTTGATAAAAGAAAGCAGGAGGCATTCTACTTAGAATTAATGACACAAGTGAAATGACTGGAAGTTGAAGAGGTGTCCTTGTTCTGTGGGATACAGGGTTCCTATCCTTTAGTAACTCATAGTTGAGATGACCAGGGAGATATTTTAGGCGAATGGCCTAAAGAGGTCAATTACAAAGTTTTACAGAAGGCTAGATGAAATAAATGGAAGCCCGGGGCAGTGTAGAGCTAATAACTTCTTGGAAATTCTCGAATGTTGCATTTATTTCTGCCTTAAGCAATACAATTTTAATCAGCATAACAGAAATGGTTTTGCTTACAAATATTTACTGAAGCTTCTCTTATGTTTCTTGGATGTTGTTAAGTTGGCAGAATTGTACTCATCATCACTCAGACCTAAAACACCACATATCTCACATTTAAGTCCTTAATTTGTTAAAGTGATTTGTGTGTGTGTGTGAATTGCAATATATCACATCAGAAGCTCCAAGACAACTGAAAATGAAGACTGTAGTTCTATGGAAAATTTAAAGATACTATGTTTTCTATAATTTTAATAAAATTAACATTGAGTGTTATGCTACTTAAAAATTTAAGTCATTTAGAAATGTGTTGTGTGAGAAAAGTCTGAATCAGGAGAAAAGATGGGGAAAACATTGCTAATACTTATCAATATCTATGTTTCTTCTCTATTTTGGGGGTAATACAGACCACATTATCAAATGTTTTTCAGTTACGTACAGCTGTCTGAGTTCTGACCATGATCACACACACTAGAAATAAGTGGCAAAGCTGAGATTTGAACCCAGGTATTCTAGCTTTTGTTTCCTTGCCCTCAACTAAGCCTAAATCTAGTCCTTACCAAGGATAGTGTGATTAAGGCATTGAAAGCAGATCCTTGTGCCAGGATTCCAGGTGATAAAAGAAAGGGTAGGAGATGAAGCTGGGATCATGTAGAGCCATTTAGGTCATAAAGACTTGGGATTTCATTGTAAGAGCAATAGGAAACTATAAGTGAGTTTTAAGAAGACTAGTAATAAAAATCTCATTTATGATTTTAAAATATATTATGCTATGTGACAAATGGATTACAGGAAAGTAAGAGAGCTACTGCAATAATCCATATAAGAGAAGATAATCCCCTAGACAAAAGTTATATGGTGAAAAAGAGAAATGATTTGATTCATTTATATGTTGAAGCTAGAGCCGATAATGCTTTTTGCTGGATTGCATAGAAGCTGAGAGTAAAAAGACTCAAGGATAATAGCTAAGATTGAGCCTTATGCATAAAGGAAAGGTAGTGGTGCTATTACTGAAATGATGAAAATTGGAGGAAGAATAGGTTAGGGTTAAAATTAGTAGTTCTATTTTGTATATGATATCTTTAAGGGGCCTCATAAAAATATCAATCAGAAATGTGTGCATCTAGGGTATTTCAAAAGGATTGAGCCTAGAAGTGAGCATTTAGGTGTAGTTAGCACTGGGCGGGAAGTTTAAGTCATTGGGCTAAATAAGATTAGCTGCAAAGAACTTCCCAACATAGTAAAGTTGAACAGAGATAATCTGAGCAGAAATAGTGCAATTTACAAAAAAGACTGGTAAAGAGAGGTCAGAAAGGAAAGAGAAAAGGTAAGAGAGTTTAAATGGAAGTAAGTCTTTCAAACAAGAAGGAACAATCAGGTCTGACAAATGCTCCCCAGTTGTTAATTAAAGTGAAAATAAAGATGTCACCACTGGATCTAGCATCAAAAAAGACATTTCGATCATATATTTTATATACATTTTCACCAAATTTTTGAGGTAAAATTGACATGTAACTATTAAACTTATTATATTTAAATTTAATATACTTTTTGAGGTTTTGACATAAGTATACATCCATGAAGTTTTCCCCTGATCAAGATAATTAACATAGGCATCACCCCCAAGAGTTTTGTTCCTCTTTGTAGTCCTTCCCTTCTTTTCCTCCTTCTCTCCCTTTGCTCCTAGACAATCATTTGTCTGTATTCTGTCACTATATGTTAGTTTGAATTTCAAGAATTTTATATAAATGGAATCCTACAGTATGAATTACTTTTTTCCTGATTTTTTTAGTTGACATAATTCGAGATTCATCCATGCTGTTTTTGTATCAATATTTTATCAATTTATATTGCTTAGTAGTAATCCATTGCATGAATATTCTACAATTGCTTATCCATTCATTTGCTGAAGCACAGAGGAGTTTCCAGTTTTGGTGACTAAAATTGAAGCTTCTATGAACATTTGTGTGGAAGTTTATGGTTAGATCATATGGTATATTGAACAGCTTAAAAACCTGACATACTATTTCCCTTTCATGGCCCATAATATTAGTGTCATAATCAAGAAAACTTTGTATAACCCAAAGTTGTCTCCTGGAAGTTGCATAGTTTTAAGTTTTACATTTCGGTCTATGATTCATTTTGTATTAACTTTTGAATATGGTGTGGAGTATGAATTAAAGTCACTTTTTATGCATATGGATATCCAATTGTTCCAGCATAATTTGTTGAAAATACTGTGTGCTACTGAATTGTCTTTCGATCTTTGTCAAAAGTGAATTATTCATTTATGTATGAATCTTTTCTGGGCTATCTATTGTGTACCACTAAAATATATGTCTATCTTGACTCCAATGTTACATACTATTCTGATTATAGCTTTATATAAATCTTGAAATCAAGTAACATTTGTATTCAAACTGTTCTTTTTCAAAATTATTTTTCTTTAATATTTTCATAAGAATTTTAGGACCGGTTCACTAATTCCTGCAAAAATGTCTGCTAAGAGTTTGATTTGGCTTATGTTGAATCTATAAATCAGTTTGGGGAAAACATACATGCTAACGACATGTGTCTTCTGACCCATGAACACAGTGTATCTATTTCTTTAGAGCTTTACTTTCTGTCCAGCAGTCTTTTAAAGTTTTCAAAATACAAGTCTTTCCCATCTTTTGCTAAATTTATCCTAAGTATCTCAAATTTCTAAAGCTATTATAAATTCTATTTAATTATATTTCATTTTCTAACTGCTTGTGGACAGTATCTAGAAATACAGTTGTTCTCTGTGTTTTGATCTTGTAAACTATAATGTTGCTGAAATCACTTGTTAATTCTACTAGAATTTTTTGTAGTTCCATAGGATTTTATAGATAATCGTATCATCTGAGAATAATAGCACTTTATATTTTTTCTTTCCAAGTTGGATGCATTTTATTTCCTTATCTTGCCCATATGCTGTGGCTAATACTTCCAGTACAATGTTTAATTGAAGGGATGAGGTCTGGTGTCCTTGTCTTTTTTCCGCTCTTGAGGAGTAAATATTGACTATTCAGTATGATGTTAGCTGTAGGTTTTTTGTAGATGCTTCTCAGTCATGGGAAGAAATCCCCTTATGTTGTAACTTTATTGTGAATTTTTAATAGGAATGGATGTTGGATTTTGTCAAGTCCTTTTTCTGCATCTATTGAGAGATCATATGTTATTCTTTTATTTTAATAATATGATATATTGATTAGTTCTTAATGTTAAACCTTTTATTCCTGGAATAAATCCTATTGGGTCATGAAGTATGATCCTTTTTATATTTTTAATATTTGTTAAATATTTGTTAATGATTTTTACATCTGTATTTATGAGGGATATGTATTAGAAGTTTTATATTATTGTCTGGTTTTAATATCAAAGAAATGCTGGCTTCATTGAACTAGGAAATATTACCTCCTCTTTAATTACCTGTAAGAGTTTGTTTAGTAGTGCTATTATTTCTTCTTTAAATACTTGGCAAATTTCACCAGTAAAGTCATGTAGGCCAGTATTTATTTTGGGGAAACAGATATGAGTGGGAAGAGAAAGTTTTAGCTAAAAATTAAATTTCTTTAATAGATAGTTATTCAGGTTACCTATGCACTCTTGAGTAAGCTTTGCTAATTTATATCACTCAAGAAATTATCACCTTATCTAAATTGTCAAATTTATTGGCATAACTGTGTTCATAAAAGTTTGATAATTCTTTTTTATATCTGTAGTATCTTCAGTGTAGTCACCTCTCTCTATTCCTGATATTAGTTAGTAATCTGTAACTTTTTTCCTGATAGGTCTGGTTAGAAAGTTTATCAATATTATGGATCTTCTAAAAGAATCAGCTTTTGGGTTTTTGGTTGATTTTTCTCTATTGTTTTATTGTATTTTCATCCTATTTTCCCTTCTGTTTACTTTGGATTTCATTTTTTTTTTTAAGTTTCTTATGATGGAAGCTAAGAAAATGAATTTAAGATCTATCTTCTATAATAAGCATTTAGAACCATGATTTTCCTTTTAGGTACTAGTTTAGCATTTCAATTCTGCTAAAAATATCTTGTAGTTTTCTTTCTGAGATGGGTTATTTAGAAGTCTGATATTTTGATTTTATATTTTTTTTAATTTTCTAGATATTGTTCTATAATTTCTTAATTCCATTGTGGTCAGAAAATGTATTTCAAATGACTCCAGTCCTTTTAAATATATCGATATGTGCTTTCTCATTAATTTGGTCTTTGTGCACATGAAAAACATGTATTCTGCTATTGAGTGCTATTAATCTAGTTGGTTGATATTGTTCAAATCTTCTATATCTTTACTGATTTTATGTTTAATAGTTCCATGATTGATAGGGTGTTGAAATCCTTTATTATAATTCTGTTTTTGTCTTTTTCTTCTTGCAGTTCTGTTTATGTTGACAGAAATAGATATGGAGAAACATACCATTGTCTGAGTCCTAAAAACATGAGGCAGGCTGAGATGCAGGAGATTAACTAAACATAGAATGAGTAGGGCGGCAGAAGAATAAAGTCTACTGGCAAGAACTGTAAGGAAACTAGATATTTTGAAAAATGAGAATTGTTCCAATCTAGCTTACCTACAGGCCTTGAGGTATGCATGGGGGCTCATACAAAAATGCCATCATTAGAAAGGACTGAAGAAAAAGAGGTACGCACAGGTACAGACTATTACACAATAACTGCAGAGCCCAGATGCGCCCTCTAAAGAATATATATAATTTTCATATGTACATGAATATATATGAATGTATGAGTATATGTTTATATATGAATATATATATTCGATATATTCATATATATTTGTGTGTGTGTATTTAATTTTCTTGGAAGTTTGCCAACATGATTTCTGAGGTCCTATTTTTCAGTGAAAGGAAATGAAATCCAAGCATATTGACATGAGTCTAGGTTTTTCTACTGTGATAAGTTATTTATGCTTATCTTCAGAGCACAGCCAAAATCACGTAAAGATCTAAACCCATCAGTTTATAATTAAGTGTATGTATATCTTAAAAGAGATATCTCAGGTGTGATTCAAGGATTATTACGTGAGTAGGGAAGCTTTGAACTTTTTCTATTTTGAAATTAAAAAAAAAAAAGTGCTTGTTGTTCGAGGGCTCTTTTGGTCAAGTAGAGGGGACACAGGTGGAAAAATAATTCTTTGATTATATTTTCAGATCTTACACACAGACAATTTCATTTCCACAGCATCTAGCTAAATACTTATATCTAGCAGATATTTCTAGTGGGTCTGCTGATCTGAACAATCTTCTCTTCATTGTCTAATACAGTGACTAGAAGAAGATAAATACTTTTTTGGTATAATTTGAAAGAACCTGTCATACTTTCCTCATAAAATGTGTAATCCCCAGAATACGCTTCTTCTCAGTGTTCTTTTTTATTGCATTCTGATTTACATTATCTTCACATCTCAAGATAAAACACTCTTATTTATCTTCTTTCTCTCCTGGCCATGCTGCATTTCTAAACTTTACTGTTTCTAAATGTACACAGAAAAAAAGGTGACACTAGAGGGATTGGAAGGGAGAAAGTCATTCATACTATTTCAAAGGCATATCTCATGAAAAGAAGTGGGGACAGATTTTTGTTTTTTAAGTATCTTGCGATAATTTCAAAATCTCTGGGCATGTATAAACTTTCTAATATTTCCTGCCTATTAGATGGCACTTCTACATTTTAAAGGTCAAGTCCTTAGCTTTTGGTTATACCTAATGTATTAAGTATTGGTTCCAGTGCTATTATTTTGTATCTTCTACATGTATTTCAATGGCAGGTATCAGAGGGTAAATAAGACAAATCTAGAAGATTCCTCAAATACCTTTTAGAATGAGGATTATAATATCAAACTAAATAACTTCTTATAGACATGTATGATTATCTAATGAAGAATCTAGAATTTGTTAGGCTCTGCTTTCAACTGTCTTTCACTTGCCATTGAAAGTACTGTTACACATCCTTATGACCACCATATGGAAATGATATTTGTCGAACACATGTAGATTATAAGCGGATCCAAACTAGAAATGATTCCTGAGAATGTTTTTAATTCATGGCACACTAAAGATACAAGAGTATTCCCTACCTGGATAACATGACCATGATGAGGTATTTGGTACTGGTGTTTTTACATAAGTAACACCAGCATAAATTTCTTTAATTCTGAAACAAAGGAACAGGAGGAAAATACAGTAATGGCTTACTATGTATTTCATTGTTAGTCAAAAAATATCTAAAATGACAGCACCTATCTAACACTTCCATATCAGGCTTAATAAGCCCTTCTTCTTCATGCAGGCCTAGTCTTCCTGGGTGGTTGTTTCATTCTGCTGATAGTAAGTGAGGCATTTAGTATTAGCGGGGCTTTTAAAATCTCTTCATACACTAAGATTGAAAACTCTACTGCCTATGTTTCTTTGTTCTAACTGCTGTTGTTCCTCTGCTTCATTTTTTTTTTTCACCTTTTGTCCCTTTCTCTCACCTTGCTTTTTATTTTTTTAAATTAAGTTTATTGAGGTAACAGGGGGGGGGGGGGGGGGGGGGGTTTCAGGTGTACATTATAATTTAACATCTGTATATTCTATTGTGTGTTTACCACCCAAAGTACAGTTTCTGTTTGATCCCCTTTACCCACTTCACCCTCCCCCTTACCCCTATATTTGACCTCTGTTAACCATCTACCTCCCCCCTTCTATCAACCCCGACCCTCTGGGAACCACTGGTCTATAATCTATGTACATAAGTCTCTGTTTGTCCTGTTCCTTTGTTGCTTTTAGGTTTATATCCCACATATAAGTGATATCATGTGATTTTCAACTTTTTCTGTTGGGCTTATTTTGCTTAGCATGATTATCTTGAGTTCCATCTATGTTGTCACAAATGGCTATATTGCATCTCTTCTTATGGCTGAGTAATATTCCACTGTATATATGTACCACAGCTTCTTTATCCAATCATCTATCATAGGACACTTTGGTTGCTTCCACGTCCTGCCCACTGTGAATAATGCTGCTATGATATCACCTTGCTTTTTTGACATTTGAGCCCAGTCATATATTGTTGGGCAAAAGATACTCCTCACAGAATAAATTTTTATTTTTGTAATGTACTTTAGGCTCAGTTGCCTGAGGCTACTTACTTAGACTCTTATTAAAAGCTGATTCCCCCTGAGCCATTTTCTTCATCTATTTCCCAAGGCTCTTCTTTGGTTGGCTACTCTTTAAAATGGGACTCTCTGAGGCCTCATTATGATTTCACAGAGATAGGGTTGATGACCTAATTGGAAACAGGAATATGTTCAAAATGGTCATTTCTACTCTAATTTCCTTAGAATTATTTATAGAAACAAAAAAAATTTGAGTAAACATTGTCTTTTCTTGTAATTGAGACAATGTTTCTATGTTTATCTTAAAAAAAAAATTGTCTCCTAGAGTATGGAACCATCAAAGGATTCATATTTCTTGTTTTAAAGGAGTAAGTTCTCTGAAGGAAAAAATCAGTAATATTAGGGGAATCCTATATTTAAATAAATTCTGAGCTCTTTTCCTACGTGTTCTGATCTTCAAACTGAACCAATCTAAGAATGTTCTTGAGGCACTATAACTGGAAAATAAGAAAAAAACCCCAGAAATTGTAAGAATAAGCAGGATATTTTGCTGTGTGGTTGGGTTTAATCCCTGCATAACTAAACTTCTTTGGTAGACGTCCCAGAAAATTGCCAGAAGTATTCCTAAAATGATAAGCTCTAACTGTGAAATTATCCAATACAGTAAATGTGAGCCTCATTAAATTTGAGCAAAATCTAAGAAGCATGCTTTTTAGAATGCTGGATTTTTCCTATGGTGATAATCCATGCTGATCAAAGCCCCCAAGTATGTTGTTTTTTGTGAGCCAAATTCTCATTTTCTCCCTTACTGATTTTGCACTGAGGGTAGAGCTCACACTGGGCCAAGGTAACTCTACACAATTCTAAGCTTATATTGGACCAAATTCCAAATTGTTCATTTACTGGGAATGGCAAACAATAAACCAAACAGATGGGCGAGTGTCTGTTTATGTGCACTCTCAAAAACATTAACAGATACACTCTAGTATAGACCAATGATTTTTCAACACTGGGTGGCTCTTGAAAGCCTGAGGCCATATCTGTGTTGTCAAGGCACAGCTTGGTATGAGCAAACTTGACACTACTGCAAGCTTTTGACCCAGACATAGTGGGTTATTTAAAGGAAACCCAGGCATACCTATGGAGAAAACCTTTTTTTTTTTTTTTTTCCTGACTTATCTTTGCATGCTATGGTAGCTTCATTGCAGTTTAGACAAAACTGGCAAGGTATTTAGACAAAAGAACTATGTGCATAGTTGTGTTTTCAGGGATAAAAGTATCCTTCCATCTCTTATTACAACATATAGAGCCCTTCTGTTATTACTAATTGTCTAAAATTCAGATAATTAGGGTTACTTTTAAACCTCGACTTATTATTAGCTCTGTCCTTTGGGGCATGCTTCTTAACATTCCATTTTCTAAAGGGGATAATGTATGGATATTGTATAATTGTTTAGAAGGCTACATGAAATGATTCATATAAAGTGTTCGATACTGTTGCTGAAAAATTAGTTCTTGTAATTATTACTACCATCATCATTATTATCATCATTGTCATTAGGTCTTTACAAATCCCAATGCCTTTGAGAATGCTCAGTCCTCCTTGGTGGCAGGATGAAGGAAGAAAATCAATAAATGGAACAAGCAGCTATATAGACCACGCCAATACATAACAGTTACCCGAAGAATGTGCTTTTCTGTCACCCAGACCTGAGGCTTCTGCCCAGATAGCAATGGCCCTACATAGAATAAGTAAAGCCACGTTGATGCATTTAGGCCCAGCACCTGGCATGTGTGCACTGACAATACTCATGTTGGTGAGTAAGGCATAGATCCGTAGTGCATGCAAAATTCTCCACATTGAAACTTCAGCAAATTTTTAGAAAATTATCACCTGTGGCCAAAGCACTGTGATTTCATCCATCATCCACAGTCAAAACTCCTCCCTCTAACTGTACATTACTCTATCCTGAATTAATGTCAGTAATATATGACTTATTCCATCAACATATTATTATTCTGAGAAAGATGCCCACAAGGACAGCCAGAAATTGTGCCTGTGAATTTTTCTTTCCTGGATCTTTGTTGCACTTGAATAAACTGCAGCTGTGTTCTTACTTCACTTCACTCTGTGATCACAAAGGTGTAAACCTGTTATAGCTTTTCTTCCTTAGGGCAATCTAATATAGAACAAATGCAGAGTGGAGCATTCAGATGAACTTAGGAAAATAAATGAGTTATATAAGCTGAAAAATGGGACACCTAGTATCCAAGAGATAAATATGAAAAATAGCTCTGTATTTTTAGATTCAGAAAGTCTTATATTTTGCTCTTACTATATTCTTTAAAATTGTTATCTTTTCTCCAGCACTGCATTTTACTGTCCATGATGTTTATTGGTCTTGCTTTAAAACTCCCTGTTTCTGACTTTCAGGTCCCCCTAGATAGGTCATTGGGTGTATCATCAGGTCTGGTTTTTGGTATAGAGGAGGTTGGTAGTCCACAGTCCCACAAGTGGTGGATGATAAAGTATCCTCCCTTCTGTGGCTCACTATTGTAGAAGCAACAAGCTTTTGTGCCCATACTGAGGGAGCTTGGGGAGTTCTCCAAGTTCCCCAGTTTTCTCTGGGCAGAAAAAAAATTAAGCCTGGAAATTAGCAAAGGGAGGTCGAGGAGTTGAACAGATTTACATAACTTCAAGAAACACAGGGGAGAAGAAAATACAATAGAGTTTTGAAACAGGAACAAAACATAAAGGCGGAAAATAACAAAGACAAGCATCGTATTATTGCATGTTAGTATCACCTTCTTTGCTGGCCATTTAGGATACACCATTATTGTTTGCATCTTTTTTTCATTTTTATTTGTTTTGTTTTTCACAGAACCTTTTTGTCTCCTCCTGAGAATTCTCTACATGATGTTTAATTTTTAAAATTTAGATGACTGAAATAAATTTCATTGTGAATTTGTTTAAATTTGTGGGATACTAAGATAGCTGTGAAGCTCTCCTCTTCTCTGGCAGCCTATGGCACTCCCTGTTGGCTGGGAGAGCATGGAAATACATTACTAATATGAAAGGCTTCTACACTCATCAATGACACGCTGCCCTGCTCCCACAAAAATTATTCTCTTTATACTCTTCTAGTAAATCAGTTCTGTGGAGGTGAAATATCATGCTCTTTCACAGGATGTCACCGACAGCACAGGCAATTTGGTGTACGGGAACTGGTTTATCCTCTTTTGGCATTTGTTGCTGGTCCCAAGTATTTGTTGTTAGGTCTGTATTATAACACTGCCCATTTATCCTGTTGAAGTTGATTCATAGCTTAATTAAAACATTTTCTTTTCAAGTGTCAAAGCAGGATAGAAAACTCAGGGGGAAGTCCATGCATTTCTAGAATTGTCTCTACCTATTTTTCTGGCTGGATGATTTTCTAAAGCTACTCTAAGATATGAGATCAGGAAAAGCTTTTAATTTAAAGAGAAGCATTTTTTTTTTCTCTTTAAGAAAATGGTCCAGAGGGCTTGCACTCCAGTAATATTTCTCATCAATAAATAATATGAGATTGCTGTGGTTTTTACAAAAAACATCATTTTCAATTAAAAGTAATGCCCTTGGTAACATGTTAAAAAAATGACAGTACATGTTTTTTCTTTAGTAAGAGAAAATACTTATTTTTAAATGTAATACTTATTCAATTTTAAAATTCATTTTTCTCTAGAATTTGGAAGCTCAATGCAAGCAATTACATGCTATTTCATCCAGAGTTTCTATTTGCTGCCAGATGTTATGTGATGTCAAACACTTATTTGATGAGATGAGGTTTGAAAGTGACAATACTAGAAATCTTAGAAAGAATGGATGCACTGAAAACAGTATGCTGCTAGTATTCTAGGACAGAGCACAAAAAAATCAGCTCAGCTGATCTGGTATTGACAACATAGTGGAATTAGATAAGTTGTGCTTCCTACTTCTCTCTTCTTGGCTATAACATTGACTATTTGCATATGGACTGTGGTACGTATGGGATTCTTATAAAGAGATGGAATCACCAGTATAAAGATAATTTGGGGGTATTTTATGCATTCATTGACTGAAATCTGTACTATAAGTTTAGTAAAATTCATTTGTGGAGTTTTTCGTTTGAAGTATATTATGTATTTAATTTCTTCAATGCTTATAGTGCTACACACAGTTTCTATTTCTTCTTGTTGGTATTACTAGTTTGTTTTTCTAGGAATTTTTTCATGTTATCTATATTTTAAACATTGTCATAAATATGATTATAGTATCTTCATATGATCTTTTAATACCTGTAGGATATGTAGCCTCTCATTTATAATTATTGTTTGATATTTTTTTCTTTTCTGCACAATCTCACTGATGTTTATTTTTTAAATTAAATTTATGGGGGTGACATTAGTTTGTAAAATAATATAGGTTTCAAGTGTACGATTCAATAATACATCATTTTGACATTGAATTGCGTGTTTACCAACCATCACCATGTATTTGACCTCCTTTACCCTTACTTACCTCGCCCCTCCCCCCCCCCCCCCCCCCCCCCCCCCACTCCCCCACCCCTCCACTCTCCCCACTGTTGTCCATGTCCATGAGCCTCTGTCTTGTTTGTTGGTTGCTTTAATTTTTATATTTCATATATGAATGAAACCATATGGTTCTCGGCTTTTTCTGTCTGAACTATTTCGATTAGCATAATAATTTCAAGATACATCCATGTTGTTGTAAATGACAGATTTCATTTTTTTCTGATGGCTGAGTAATATTCCATTGTATATATGTACCATACCTTGTTTATCCAATCATCTATCAAAGGGCTCTTCAATTGTTTCCGTGTCCTGGCCACCATGAATAATGCTGTAATGAACATTGGGTACAAATACCTTTACAGATAAATGTTTTCAAATTTTGGGGGATAGTTACCCAGAAGAGGAATTGCTAGGTCATATGGTCCCCCCCTTCTTAATTTTTTGAGGAATCTTTGTACTGTTTTTCATAGTGGTTGAACCAATTTACATTCTCACTAGCAATGTATGAGAGTTCCTTTTTCCCCCCCCCCCCCCCCCCCCCCCCCCTTACTTGTCCTGTTGATGATAGCCTTTCTAACAGGTATGAGGCCCCCCCCCCCTGCAGTTTTGATTTGCATTTCCCTCATAGCTAGTGAAGTTGAGCATCTTTTTGTATGTATGTTGGCAATGTCTATGTCTTCTTGGGAAAAGTGGATGTTCAGTTTTTCTGCCCATTTTTTTTTAAATAGGATTGCTTATTTATTTTGTTGTTGAGTTGTATGGGTACTTTGTATATTTTGGATATTAGGCCCTTATTGGAAACATTGTTGGCAATTATCTTCTCCTAATCAGTTGATTATCTCTGTTTTGTTGATGGTTTCTTTTGTTGTGCAGAAGCTTTTTAGTTTGATATAGTCCCACTCATTTATTTTTGCTTTTACTTTCTTTGCCTTTGAGGTCAAATTCATAAAATTCTCTCTAAATCCAAGGTCCATGAGTTTAGTACCTATGTTTTCTTCTGTGTATTGTTTAAGGTATTATATTTAAGTCTTTGAACCATTTTTGAGTCAATTTTGGTGTAAGGTAACAGAGAGCAGTCTAGAGTCAGGCTTTTTCCATTGTGTGTTTTTGCCTTCTTTGTCGAAAATTATTTGCCTGTATACACAGGGGTTTATTTTTGTGCTCTCAATTCTGTTTCATTGGTCTGTATGTCTGTTTTTTTCTGCCAAGATCATGCTGTTTTGATTATTGTCATTTTGTAATATAATCTGAAGTCAGGCAGTATAATATTTCAACCTTGTTCTTTTTTTTCTCAGGATTGCTTTAGCTCTTTGGGTCTTTTGTGCTCCCATACAAATCTGATGATTTTTTTTGTCTGGCAATACCCTTCTTCAGCTTTCCTCTCCTATTTGTTACAAAATGATAAAATAATTCTAATCAGACAGAGCAAAAAAAAATAGTGCGAAACAACAGAAGAACCTGCAATTCATTTATAATGTTTCATTTGTTTTTATTTTCTTTATGAAGTGCCAAAATGCTCCTCCTACTAGGAAAAATAAATACCAGTGACTATAAACCTATTATACCAACAGACTGTGCATTTATAACAGTAATAATGTCTTATAGTCAAGCAGGTTCATTACTGGGATGAGAAGTGGCAATAAAAACAACACCATTGGTTTGTTAATACCATTCTGACTGATTTTATTAGAGAAAGACTCATCTTATTTCAAAGTGAGGATTTTGTTTAAATAACATGAAAATGAAGAGAAGTGAATTCTCATCATATTCTTGGTATAACAGATATCTCAACTTTTTAATATGATTGGTGGGGCAACATAAATTTGAACATAGATTACCAATGTACTTGACCTTATAGCATATAAACAATTAATAGGCAACTATGAATTGGCTTTATAAACAGTTAGTAGGAAACTATGTGTTGGCTGTATATACAAAATCATCTAAATATTTTCTTTAGTGTTTTTATTCTTTCCCCCAAAACCAGTATATGTAAAGCATTTTTAATGCAGAACATGCATGTAAAAAGTCATCTCTGGATATCTTTTGGTCACCAATATCAGCAAGCTCAAGAAAATAAAACAGCGTCAAAGTTTTATTTAGGGCACAGTCATATTGCTTCTTGATTTTGTCTTAGATTTCTAATAATCCCTACTGCTCACCTTTCTTGTATACACACACTTTTATGGTACCTCCTATTTGGTCTAAAGTCTTCACTATCTACCTATTTAGAAACCCCAAATACATTTTAATTTTCTGTGTGGCTTGGTGCTATGGTTAGAAATTTTGCCACTCCAGACTCTGCATTTCTTTTCCCAATATGGTTTCAACAAAGAGTTGAGAGGAGCATTCAATTGTTCATTAACGTATTCTCTAATTAATAAATTCAATATTTATTAAGCACTTAGTATTTAGTAATTACATACATGCAGTTAGGTTGGAAAGGTTTTCCAAAAATTGAATGAATAATAACTTTCTTTCCCTGATGAATATGGAATTATTGAAAGCCAAATTTTTTAAATCAGAAATGTTCCTTCCTGGAACATGTGGGGAGAAATTTTTTTGAGAAGAGTATCAGTGCTATTTCTTAGCACTTCTTATCATTCTAATACAACCATCTTTTAACAAATTCTTTTCAATGACCAAAGAACTGGAAACCAATCAGCAGATCTCTGTGATCCTCATATAGCCAAATGTTGGTGCTGTCAAATTATAAGACTACCACACAATATCTGAAACAATAACAAACTGAATTCATTACAAATACAAATAAGAGTCATTATGTTAGGCACAGTCACTCCCAGAAAAGCAGAGTGCTGATTTTATATATTTGATGGGGTGTAGCAGTAAGGAATTGGCTGGCTTTCATTGGCATTAGTGAGTCGATGTCATTTGTAGAAGCAAGAGGTTGTTGATTGGTTGGTATTGTGAAGTAGATTCATTGGAACAGGGCCAGCTAGATAATTTGAAAGCCCCAGTGCAAAATGAATGGCGGGAAAAAACCTCTTCTTTTTCTCCTATGGTCTGTCTCTTAACCTGTCATGATATTTTTATTTTTTTCTATGTAATGTCACATTCCTTTGGGGACAACAAATGACCCTCACAGGAAACAGAGGTTTTGAATCTGGACTCTCCTCACATCAGTGCCCAGGCCCCTATCAGAGAGGATGAGATGACAATGATCACTGAGTGAGATTAAGGGAGAGGGCAGCTGGAGAGCCCTCCTAGGAATGCAGAGTGGTAATGGGTAGTGAAATCATGCATGAGCCAAGCATCTAAGCCTCTAATTCTTGTTTCATCGACTCATTGGACTTCACTTACAAAACAAAAATTCAAAAATGAAATTATTAAGGATTATAAAATAATGCCCATAGAACAGTTGGACCTCTTTTGAGTGTGAAGTCCTATGTGCCTATACTGGACGCATACATGGAGCTGGCCCTGCACCGGAGTGAGTTCTTCTCCAATTGGTTAGAATAAGCAGCAAGGAGCTATCATTGCAAGGAACTTGCCATGGTGGATTTACTGGGGTAAGGTAAACTGTTAAAATTCAGTTCTCGTAGTACTTGTTCCCAAGGCTACAGAGAGCTGTCATGTATTGTTTAATCAGGTTGAAACTGGTTCCAATGGCTACTTTTTACCATAGTTATAAAACAATCAGCCATTTCCTGGGAGTATGGGAACTTTTTATTTTTAGTACTAAAGCTGCAGGGGAGCCCTTTGAGGGCTGTCATATCTTCACCATTCTTGCTGAGTTCTTTGATGATAAAGTCTCACTTGAGTAGGTCTAATTATGTAGTTTGAATATTGATTAACATGAAAAGTGTGAATCACCCATAAGGACAGTGAATACAAAAAGGCACTTAGAACTCTGGACAACATGATTAAACAACTGTGAAACAATAAGTATAACTAAAAATATTATAAAGATATTGAAGGCTTTCCAGAACCATGATCTGATTTGATATTTCCCTAAATACTTTCAGCGTAGATGTCAATTGTTCTACCATTCTTGAGATGTTAATCCAGCTATGTCATGAAGTGCTAGCAATGACACGATAATCCAATGCTATTCTATTTTTTTTAAATAACAATTTGGCTAAGAAATATAAACTTGTTTGTTATGCCTCAAGGAAATAGGATTTATTATTAATAATGCTGACTCAGATAAGGAACCATTTTTTTAGTATCCCATCAAGTTTTCTAACTACTATGTATAGAATTACATTTAGGAATAATATGTTCCATGAGTTATTAATCCACCAAGAAAGGCTTTATCCCTTCAAATTATTTGTAAAGAGATAGTCTGTTAAGGGTATCAGGGTCTTTTGATTTGAATGACCAATGGCTCAGTGAACCATTAATCTTGGCCCTGATTTGGCACTTAAATGTCTGATTCACATTTAGGGAAAATAATCTAGTAGTGGCATAAGAGGTGTTTAGAGGATTTGTGGACATATTGTCTGTGGGTGTTGTTGACACAGTTACTGCTAAACCCCAACTCTTTCTTTCCCTCTTGGGGAGCATGGGTTTTCCTGTATTTATTTGTCTCTACCATGTATTGTTACTGCTAAGGTTAGTATAATATACCTTGATGTCATTCTTTACATTGGCTAAACTAACAATAATGTTTAAGTTGATGTTGTGATTATAAAACAATAGATTTTTTTTGACTCTTATGTGACACTAAAACATAACTCTTAAAAAAAGCAAGCAAGTAGAACTTCTTCCAAGTAATACACATGAGATAAAAGAATCATTATGAAATATGATACAATTAGAGCTAAAAACTGATTCATAAATCCATTTTACTTCATGTAGTTTAAATAGACTCAGGAAAATATCCTTTTGTGTCTTATCTCTCAAAAACTTTGACTTATTGGTCCTGGTATTGTGAATACAATCCTGTCCTCTTTCCCCTTGCCCCTCATAGGTTACCTTACTCTTTATCATTTGGGGATCCAACCGAAAAAATCAATAGCATCCCAAAATTAGTTAATTCAAGGAATGTTTATTTACAAAAGAAATATTTACAGAGGTATTTTAACAAGATAACTACAAAGCCTAGTGCAGTAACTTTAGGATAGCTTTTACTATCCCTAGGCCTGAAGACATCAGGGATGGATCCCATTACTGAACTGAAAAGAAAAGCCTCATTCATTATTTTTATAGCCACAGATTTGTGCAACCATCACTACAATACGAATTTAGAAATGTGCCTCATGCCAAGTAGAAACCTCTGTACACATTAACAGTTATTGCACATTCCCGTCCCACTACCCACTCACCTTTTCTGAACCTGCACCAGTTCCAAGCAGTCACTAATCACTTTGTCTTTATGGATCTACCTATACAGTAGTTCCCCTTATCCAAGGGGGATATGTTCCAAGACCCCCAGTAGATGACTGAAACCACAGATAGTACCAAACTCTACATATACTGTGTTTTTTCAAACACATACCTATGATAAAATTTAATTTATAAATTAGGCACAGTTAGAGAAAAAAATAACAAAGAACAATTATAACAATATACTGTAATAAATGTTTATGGAAATGTGGTCTCTCTCCCTCTCACAAAGTATCTTTTTGTACTATATTCACGTTTCTTTAGATGATGTGAAATGATACAGCAACTCTATGATGAGATGAAGTGTAGTGAATTATTTAGGCATAGCGTTAGGCTGTCATATGGGTTACTGGAACACAAGCAATGTGATACTTTGACAATCTGATAACTGAGGCAACTACTAAGTAAATGGCAGGTACCGTAAACAATATGGATACACTGGACAAAATGATTCACTGTTTAAAAAATTATTCCTTCCCCACTGAATTGTCTGTGCACATTGGTTGAAAATTACTGATAAATGTGAGGGTTTGTTTCTGGACTCTTCACTTCCATCCCGCTAATCTATATCACTGTCCTTACATCAGTATCACATTGTCTTGATTACTGTAGATTTGTAGTAAGTTTTGAAAATGGAAAGCTGAATCTTCCAATTTTCTTTCTCAAGATTGTTTTGGCTCTTCATTTCCATATCAGTTTTAGGATCAAATTGTCAATTTATGAATAAAAAAGCTGAAATTTTGATAAAAATTACATTGAATCTATAGCTCAATCTGGGGGGCATTGTCATTTTAAATTGTTCTGGTCCATAAGCATGACATGTCATCCAATTTATTTAGATCTTTAATGTCTTTCAACATTTTGTGGTTTTCAGTGTACAAGTTGAATACTTCTGTTGCTAAATTCTGAGTAATTTGTTGCTATTATAAATTAGATTGCTTTATTTTTTGGATTGTTCATTGCTAGTGTATAGAAATGCAATTGATTTTTATATATCAATCATTTATGCTGTCACATTGTTAAACTAGTTTTTTTCTATTCGGTTTTATAGTTGGTTTTTTGGGATGTTATACATATAGGGTCTTGTCATCTATAAATAGAGACATTTTTACTTCTTCCTATCCAATCTAAATGCCTTTCATTTCTTTGCATTGCCTCATTTGCCTGCCTACTAAAATATAGAAGTGGTAAGAGTAGCTCCTGTTCCTTACCTTGTTCTTGATATGAGAGAAGGCATCCAGTCATTCTCCAATAAGTATGATGTTAGCTGAGGATTATTTATAGATGCTCCTTACTAGGTTGAGGAAGTTGCATTCTATTCCTAGTTTGTTGAGAATTTTTCTCATTAAATAGTGTTCTGCATCTGTCTGGATGATCGTGTAATGCCCTTTATTCTATTAATGTGATATAATTTTATCTTTGATTTTCAGATGTTAAAGCAACCTCACATTGTGGAGCTAAAGTGCACTTGGTCATGGTGTATAACTCCTGATAGGTTGCTGAATTCATTTGCTAGTTTTTATGAGCATTTTTGCACCTATATTCATACAAAATATTAGTCTGTTTTTTGTTTTGTTTTTTACCTGTGATGTCTGGTATTGGCATCAGAGTAATACTGAACTAATAAAATGAGTTGGGAGGTGTTTTCTCTTTTTATAATTTTTAGAAGAGTTTTGAAGTACTGGCATAACTTTTCTCTAAATATTTTTAAAAAATCACCAGTGAAGTCATCTGGTCCTGAGCTTTTCTTTGTTAAGTTTTAAATAGTAATTCAATCTCTTTGATTATTATAGGCCTATTCAAATTATTTAATTATTCTTGAGCTGGTCTTGGTAATTTGTCTTTTTAGGAATTTCTCCATTTCATCTGAGTTATCCAATTTGTTGGCATAGAGTTGTTCAAGTCATTGCCTCATGATTCCTTTTATTTCTGTAAAGTCTAGTGATAGGCCCTCTTTCATTCCTAATTTTAATAATTTGATTCTTCTCTCTTTCCTTGGTAAATATAACTTTTGTTAATTTTATTTCATTAATTTTTTTCTATTGTTTTTCTGTTCTCTATTTTTATTGTTTTCTTCTTTTGGCTTGGTTTGGGCTTAGTTCATTCTTCTTAGGATTCCTAGGTGAAAGTATAGATTAGTGATTTGTAATTTTGTTTTTTTTTTTTTTTACAAAGAATAAATTTATAGCTATAAAATTTCCTCTAGAAACTAATTTTGCTACAGGTAGGTTTCAGTATGTTGTTTTGTTTTCATTTGTCTCATTTCTTTCATAATTTCCCTTTTGCTTTATTCTTTGACTTGTTGATTATTTAGGAGTGTTGTCCATTTTTACATATTTAGAGATTTTCACTTTTTTCCTATCATTAATTTCTAATTTTATTCCATTGTGGTTGAAGAACACCCCTTGTGTCATTTTAATCCTTGAGGGATTGATTCCCTTATTATAAAATGTCCATTATTTCTAGTAACAATTTTTGTGTAAAAATAATTTGATATTATTAAATCCACTCTAGCTTTATTTTGCTTATTGTCATTATGTTAGTGTTTTCCATTCTTTTATGTTAAACCTACTTATGTCTTTGGTTCTATAATGTGTATTTTGTAGATAGCATATGCTTTTGTTTAATCAATTCCTCCAATCTCTGATTGGTGTGGTTATCTATTTACATTTAATATTGATAAGGTAGGATTTACATATTCTATTTTATTCTTTGTTTTATGTGTGTCTTATGTTTTTTTTTGTTCCTCTATTGATCCCAACTTTCTTTGTATTAAGTAGACATTTTCTAGTGTATATTTTAAATTCCTTGTTTCTTTCACTATGTTTTTGTTTTTACTTTATAAATGGGTATTGTTTTTTATTGAAATATATTTGACATAAAACACTGTATAAATTTAAAGTGTCCAATTTGTTAATTTGCACTTACATATTGAAATGATTGCCATTGTATAGATAACATCTTTATCATGTAACATAATTATCCCTTATTTTAGCAGTTGGAATAATTAAGTTCTAGTCTCTTAGCAAGTTTAATGATTATAGTACAATAATATTGTCTATATTCACCATACTGTACATGGTATCTCTAGTGCTTATTTACTACTCATTATAAGTTAGTATCCTTAAACAAAATCTGTTCTATTTCCCCTACCCCTATCCCCTGGTAACTACCACTTTTTTACCATTTTTACAAGTTTGACTTTTTAAAATTCCACATCTAAGTGATACCATACAGAGCTTATCTTTGTCTGACTTATTTCCCTTAGCATAATGTGCTCAAGGTCCATACATGTTGTCACAATTAGTAGCAGGATGATCGCCTTTTTCATGACTGAATAATATTCAATTTGCTAATATTATGCTAACAAATTTTACATCTGTACTAATCAGGGAGATTGGTCTATAATTTTCTTGTGGTGCCTTTATCTAGCCTTAGATTTAAGGTAATAATACTGGCCTCAGAAATGACTTTGGAAGTATTCCCTCCTCCTTTATTTTTTGGAAGAATTTAAAAATGATTGGTTTGAATTCTCTTTTGTATGTTTGGTAGAATTCACCAGTGAAGCCACCTGGCCCTGGGGTTTTCTGTGTTGGAAGATTTTTGATTACTGATTCAATCTCTTTACTTACTATTTGTCTTCAGATTTTTCTATTTCTTCCTTATTCAGTCTTGGAAGTTCATGTGTTTCTAGAAATTTACCAGTTTTTTCTAGGTTGTCTAATTTGTTGGCATGTAAAATTGTTCATAATACACTTATGGTCCTATGTAGTTCTGTAGTATTAGTTGTAACATCTCCTTTC
The DNA here is from genome assembly GCA_000465285.1 of Eidolon helvum. Lineage (NCBI taxonomy): Eukaryota > Metazoa > Chordata > Mammalia > Chiroptera > Pteropodidae > Eidolon > Eidolon helvum. Next base: position 30,026 of record KE759518.1, read on the forward strand.
TCATCACTAATTTTACATATTTGAGTCTTCTTTTTTTTTTATTCTTAGTCTAGCTAAATGTTTGTCAATTTTGTTTATCTTTTTATCTTTTTGAATCTTTTTGAAGAATTTTTGAAGAACTTTTGAAGAACCAAGAACCAGATTTTAGTTTTGTTAACCTTTTCTATTGTTTTTCTGGTATCTATTTCCACTGTGATCTTTATGATTTCCTTTCTTCTGCTAACTTTGGGCTTAATTTGTTCTTTTTCTAGTTCCTTGAGGTATAAAGTTGGTGTGTTTATTTGAGATCTAATTTATTTTTTAAGCATTTTATTATTAGTTTCAACCCCCCCCCCCCCCCCCCCCCCATTTACATAGTTTATGAAATGATCACCTTAATTATTCTGTCATCCATTTGGCTCTATATCTAGCCATTACATTACTGCTGACTACATTCCCTATGCTATACTCCTCATCCCCATGACCATCTCTCAACTACTAATTAGTACTTCTTTAACCCTTCACCTGTTTCTCCTAACCCTCCTCCCCTCTGACAGTCACAGATTGTCTTCTGTATCTGTTAGTTTATTTTTGATTAGGTTCTAATTTCTTAACATACATATTTATCACTGTAAAAACTACTTTTTCTCTATCCCATAAGATTTGGTGTGTTGTATTTCCATTTTAATTTGTTTAGAGATAATTTTTTATTTTCCCTTTGATTTCTTCTTTAACTCACTGGTTGTTCTAAAGTGTTTCCACTTATTTGTAGATTTCTAGCTTTCCTCTTGTTTTACATTTAGTTTCATACCTTTGTGGTCAGAAAAGATAGTATGATTTCAATCTTCTTAAATTTGATGATGTGTGTTTTGTGTCCTATTATTTGATCTATCCTGGAAAATATTCTGTGTTCATTCCAGAAGAATATGGATTCTGCTGCTGTTGGATAAAATTTCTATATATGTCCGTTAAGTCTATTTTGTCAAAAGTTTGGTTCAATTCCAATGTTTCCTTTTTGATTTTCTGTCTGAATGATTCATCCATTGCTGACAGTGGGGGAAATTGAAGTTTCCTCGGCTGCCTTAAGATTATTTCTTTATCATTGACTTTTAACAGTTTCATTACAATGTGTCTTGGAGAAGGTCTTCTTGCATTGAGATAACAGGGCATTCTACTAGTTTTGCGGATTCGTATGTGCAAATCATTCCCTAGGTGTGTGAAGTTTTCAACTATTGTTTCTCTAAATAGACTGTCTGTTCCCTTCTTCTGGCTGACCAATTATTTTTATATTTGATTTTCACATTATATCTGACAGCTCTTGTGGGTTTCCTAACACTCTAAATTTTAGTTCTTTTCTCTTCTAACTGTATTTCTAAATTTCTATCCTCCAGGTTGATAATTCTTTCTTCAGTCTCATCTACCCTATTTCCTAAGCTCTCTAATGCATTCTTCATCTGATTCATTGAATCTTTCAATTCCATAATTTTCCTCTGGCTCTTTATAAAAAGATTCAGTCTCTTTAGTAAAGAACACTTTCTGCTCATTAATATTATACCTGAGTTCACTGAGTTTTCTTGTAGCTCAATGATTCTCTCTAAACAGCTATTTTGAATTCTTTATCAATTAGATTGCGATATTCTGTACCTTTACATTACTGGAAACTTATTTTCATTTGTGATACCATATTCTTCTGATTTTTTTTTCATAGTGTTTGATGAAATGTGCCTCTGCTGTCACATTTGAAGGAGCACACACACCTTTCTCAGTTTTCTTTGACTATTACAGTTCAAGAGACTGAGAATTAAAAACCTTTCTTTTGTTTTCCAGTAAATGGCACTATAGCTCAAGTTTTTGGTTTCTTTTTAACTGAGGCTGGCTCTGAGGCTACACTCTGGAGCATGTTAAAAAAAATGCTGGCATAGAAAAAGCTGATGGAGGTAGGTGTAGGCTTATCATCTGAGACTTTGTGGGTGCTCACAGCTCAGCAGGAGGATCCTCAAGGGGGGGTACTTCCAGAATCCTGTGGACAGACTTCTTGCTGGAAACAGATAGCAGGGAACACATTCCTTCCAGGTTTTGTTATTGTCTGCTTCTTTCTCTTCCCCCAGATGAGGAGGTCCTTCCTTAGAAATCATGCTGCTGGAGTGAAATGGGTCTCTCCAGCTGTGACCTATGCAGCATTGGGCCAATTATTTTCCACATCCTCCATGAGGGAGGTCACCATCATCACTACTTTCCAAAGCCCAGCAGGTTGCAGTGTCCTCTTTGGGAGAGAAATCAATCCTAAAAATCCTCCCCTTCTGCCTCCAAACTTGTCTCTATCCTGCTCCAATGGCATTCCTGCTTCTCCCACCACGCTGGCTGGGCCTCAACAAATTCTCTATCTTGTTTGCATGTTGCCCTGTTTTGCACTCTCCAGTTTTATAACAGCAAATAGGGGTGGCACAGGCTCACCACCTTCCTTGATCTGCAGTCCTCTTTGGGGGCCTATTCACCTACTTTCTGAAGCACAGGAAGGTAGAAATCTCCTGGGTGTTCTGGTGTATGGGCAGAGACACTTTGGTTATGAAAGTCTCATTGTAAATAAAAGGGGAGAGAAAAGAAATGACCCACACCACTTATAATGCTGATGTCACTCCTACTACATCTCTTTTGAGTTATTTTCATTTTGATTTTCCTAGAAATTAACATCTTAAATAACCTAGTTCAGATTAATTCTAACTTAATAATATACAAAAATTTGCTCTTATATACCTCTATTGTCTTAATCCTTTGTAAAATTACTTTCATATGAACTTTATATGTAATAGCCACACTCATAATTTTCTAAATGATTTATGCAGTTGCCTTTTAAAACATATAAAAGTATTACAAACAAAAATAAGTTATACTGTCTTTCAGAATATTGATGTTACCTTTATTGGTGCTGTTTAATACTTCATGTGGATTCAAATTGCTGTCCAGTATCCTTTTATTTCAGCCTGAAGATTCCCTTTAGTATTTTTATGTGGCCTGTCTGCTAGTGATAGTTTATTTGGGAATGTCTTAATTTCCACCCTGTATTTAGAGAAAAGTTTATCTGGATAATAAATTCTTGGTTTACAGCCTTTAGAGGTGTCATCCTAATGTCTTCTGGATTGTTTTGTTATGAGAAGTCAGCTGTCAGTCTTACTGAGGATCTCTTTACTTGCTTTCAAGACTTTTTTTTTTTCAAATTGACTATGACCTGTCTATGGAAATCTCTTTGAATTTGTTTTGCCAAAATTAAACTCTTGAATATGAATATTAATATTTTTTTTCATGAAATTGGGGAGTTTTATTCCATTATTTGTTTAAGTATTTTATTCTGCCCTTTTCTTTTGGGACTTCTGTTACATATTTCTTGGTATCTCTGATAGTGTTTCACTATTCTTTGAAGCTCTATTCATTTTTTTTATTCCTTTTCATTTCTTCTACTCAGAATGTGTAGTCTTACTGACTTGTTTTCCACTTACTCTTTTGCCAGCTCAAATTTTCTTGAACCTCTGTAGTGAATTTTTCATTTCAATTATTGTATTTTTTCATATCCAGACTTTTATAATTACTATTTCATTACTGATATCCTCTTTGATGAGACATCATTGTCATATTTTAATTCTTCACACATGTTTATAGGTATTTGAAAGTTCTTATAAGGGCTGATTTTCTAAATACAAAATTTGGTCCCCCACATGGACTTTTATAGTGGCCTTTTTCATCTTCTCATCTGTTTCTCTGTATGTATCATATTTTTGAGAAAACTGGACATCTTAATATATTGTAACAAGCTGATATTTGATCCCCCCTCCCAAGGGAATAAATACCCTGGCCTCACTGTCCTTACTCTATCTGATGTCCTCCTGTAGTTATCATTTGGTCAGAGGACACAGGAGGGCCACTCATCCATGCAGGCCTGTCTCCCAGGAAAGGGAAAACAGGAATATTTTAGAAAAGTTGTATTTTAAAAACTCATTAATTTAGAAGTTATCAACTATACTGGTATAAGTTTTGAATAATCAAGTTAGAGAAGCTAGAAATCAGATAGTTTCTGATAAATTAGTTTATTTATGTGTTACTGTAAACCAAGGTATTAAAAGCATAATTTGTTTGAATTTTTTTAAATTTGCCTCCCTGGAGTTTTCATATATAGGGAGCCTTTGAAAATTTAGATACCATATAGTCATGCCAAGAACCTGTAGTCTGCAGTACTCTTAGAAGACCATGTTTTCAATTCTGCATTTAAATCTGAACATTGTGTAATAAAAAATTCATGAGCTAACTGGAGAAAGTTAATGATTAAGTAAACTTGAATTGATTTATGTGACAAAATTAAAACTATTCAATATGTAAAGTCTGTCAAAGGATAAAATAGTTTTTAAATACTAATCTGAGGCATAAACAAGAAAGAAAGGCTTAAAATGTCTAATAATATAGTAGAAAATGAAGGAATCAATCAAATTTAAAAGATCTTTAAAGGTAGACTAATGTCAGGAGAATTTCCCCATTGCTACTTTCAATAAAGTACTATTAAATACATGGTCACTGAGTCTATCTAGCAGAAGTATGAAAAGATATTCTGTGCTAATGGTTGAAAGGATTAATATGGTAAAATGTCCATACAACCCAAAGCAATCTACGTATTTAGTGCAATCTCTATTAAAATTCCTATGGCGTTTTGCACAGAAATAGAATGAACAATTCTAAAATTTGTGCGGAACCACAAAAGAACCCCAAAACTCAAAGCAATCTTGAGAAAAATATCTGAAGACATCATGCTCCCTGATTTCACACTATATTACAAAGTTATAGTAATGAAAATAGTATAGTATTGGTATAAATACAGACACATAGAACAATAAAGCAGTATATACCAGAAATAAACCCACACACATATGGTTAATTTATGATAAAGGAGCCAAGAATATACAATGGGGAAAGGACAATCTGTTTGATAAATAGTGTTGGGAAAACTGGATAGCCACATATAAAAAAATAATGAACTGAAATCTTATAAACAAAAATCAGCTCAAAATGACTTTGTTTCATTTACTCGTATCTTTAATTTCTTTCATCAATGTCTTATGGCTTCACTGGATAGGCCCTTCACTTTGATAGTTAATTATGAGTGTAGAGAAATGCAACACAACAAGTTTTTGTATCCTGCAATTTTACCAAGTTTTTATAACAACAATGTTTTGGTGGAGTCAGTTTTCAATATAAAATATGTCATCTGCAAATAATGAGTTTTACTTATTTCTTTCCAATTTGGATGCCTTTTATTACTTTTTCTTGCCTAAATGTTCTAAACAGTACTTCCAATACTATGCTGAATAAAAGTGGTAAGAGTGGGAATACTTGTCTTGATCCTGTTTATAGAAGAAAAACTTACAACTTTTCACCATTGATTATCATGTTAGCTGTCAGCTTACCAGAGCCTTTATCATGTTGAGGTTCTTGCCTCTATATCAATTAAAAATGAGTGTTGAATTTTGTGAAATGCTTCTTTTGCATCTATTAGGATGATGATATAATTTTTCTTCATATTATTAATGTGGTGTATCATATTTTTTGATTTGTGGATATTGAATCAGCCTTATATTCTTGAAATTAATCCTACTTGTTTCTAGTTTTGGTATCAGGGTAATGCTATCCTTATAAGTTTGGAAGAGTTTAGAGGGGTTTTTAATTCTTTAAATGTTTGGTAGAATTTTCAGGTGAAGACATCTGGTCATGGACTGTTGTTTGTTGTGTGCTTTTTTAAATTATGGATTCAGTCTCCCAACTAGTAATATTTCTTCATGAATCAGTCATGGTAGATTATGCATCTAGGAAATTATTCATTTCTTCCAGGTTGTCCAATTTGTTGACAAATAATTGTTCTTAGTAGTCTATTATATTTCTGTGGTCAGTTGTAATATTTTTCATTTGTATCTTTTTCCCTTGTATTCTGTTTATACATGTTAAGTTCATCTCTTATTAAGTCCTCATTTAAAGCCAATGTTTTCTTATTTTTTGTCTGGATGATCTATTTATTGATGTAAGTGGGGCATTAAAGTCCTCTACTATTATTGTTGTGCTATTTCCCTCTTTAGGTCTATTAGTGTTTGCTTTAGATATTCAAGTACTCCTATGCTGGATGCATAAATATTTACAAATGTTATATCCTCTTATTGGATTGCCTTTTCATCATTATGTACAGCTCTTCTCTTCTTGCCTCTGATAAGTCTGTTTTAAAATTTGTCTGATAAAAGTATAGTAACCCCCAGCTTTTTTTGGTTTCCATGTACATGAAATATTTCTATCCCTTTGCTTCCAGTCCATATCTCCTTATGTCTGAAGTAAGTCTCTTGTCAGCAACAAATAGATGGGTCTTGTCTTTGACTTCTAAATTTAGGTCATCTATATTTAAAGTAATTATCATTAATTGTTTTCAGGCTGTTTTGTAGTTCCTCTCAGTTTCTTCTTTTGCTCTTTTCCTTGTGTTTTGACTACTTTATTGCTATGCTTAGGTTCCTTTTCTCTGTTTCTACTATAGGTTTTTGTTTTGTGGTTACCAAGAGGCTTACCTAAAACATCCTAAATTTGATCACATTTTAAACTTCATTTTTACTCCCCCACCTGCAGCATTTTGTTTTTGATGCCACATTTTGCATTGCTTTATATTGTGTATTCTTTAACTAAAATTATATAAGACTATTTTCAGCTACTTAAGAGTTTAGAAAATATAGCATATTTTTAAGGTAGATTTTAAGAAATCAAAATGAGAGGGGTATTTCTTTTTCCTCATATATTCTTAGTTATTAGAGATGTTGTTGAGAGTGATATGACCAACGTGGTAAAATAGGTTGAGGTGACTTCAACACCCCCCCCCCCCCCCCCCCCACCCCCAAAAGAAAAAAAACCAACATCTATTCAAAAAAAAAAAACCACATCTATTCAAGAACAAGATACCATTGAGAGAATCTTAGAATGTGGGGATGAAGCTGGAGTATCCCCCGTACCATAGAGACCATGACAGACTTATTATTATAAAGGTACAAGAAATGGCTACATACTAAACACATTGCCCCTACTTCAGATCAGTGCAGCACCCCACAGAGAAATCTTCCTTAAGCCTCTGCTTCCAGTGGAAAATAGCAACTTAGGTGGACAACCAGCAACCCCAGCCTTATGGGTCACTACGTGGGAGCTCCTACTCTGGCGGCAGCTCATGAGCATTTCAGAAATCTGCAGGGCTCAACCACTGGGAATGTGATTGTGGCAGGGAGGGGCTTGCAACAATTGGCATGTGGATCTTGGCTGAACAAGTTCAAACTTGCAGTGCTCAAGTGGTAACTAGTTGCTTTGCTCATCTGCAGAACAAGTTAATGGTGCTCTCTTATCAGGTAATATGTTGAAGAGATTTGCCTATTATGATCCTCAAATGACATGTTTTGCTGGCTCTACAGCATGGTTTGCCCATGCATAGTCAAGGAGCTGAGTCATAGCCCCACCTGCTGGGGAGAGCATCTAATCTGGACAGAGGGGCTGGTGAGAGCACCTGAAAGCTATGTAGCCCAGCAAGGCTTTAGCTCTGCATACCCATCTCTAAGTTTAGCACTCCCAGAACAAAGCCAGGACTGGGCAGGCTTGGAAGGTTCCCTTGCCACACCAAAGCAGGGAGATTGAGGATAGCTCCACCCACTATGGAAGTATCTTCCAGCCCCATCTGACTAGAAAGCTGGCAAGAACACCTGAAGCTGTGTAATTCTCAAGTCGAGAGATAGACAAGCAGACCCAATTGTCTGCAGAACAAAGTCAGTGGTCCTGTTCAACTAAGGAACCTGAGGCATGGACTGGCTTGAGTTGAGATAAAGAACTTAACCAGCTTTAGTGCTGCTTCTGCTGTGCCCAAGCAGAGAAACTAATTTGTAGCCCTGTTCATTGCTGAATATACCCTTAAGCCTGTCCAGGGAACTTAACCAGAGCACACAGAAAGCTGTGTAGCTCATTCAATAGCCCTGCTCACAGTGATACTTTAGCAGAGAGCATAGCCCATGGCTTTCTCCATCTGTAAAACAAAACTGGTGGGCTCACCTAACCAGAGAATTCAGTGTACGCTCTTGCCTGATTTAGGTCCCCAAATAACAGGTCCTGGGGCTCATCCTGCTGTTCTTCCAGGTAAGCAGAGCTAATTCTTAGTGCCATCTACTACTGAATATATACCGAGACATCTAGAAAAGCCTGGCAATGGCAACCATGGAGCCCATTCTACAGCCTCACTTGGGTAGAGAACCAACCCAGTAGTCCTACCCTCCTCTGCCAGTGACATACACACCCCATCCCCAAATTTAGAGCTTGAACAGCTGACTCATTCATAACAGCTGGCTCCACCGTCTCAAAGACATTGCCAGCAGACATGTGCAGAAACCCAACTTAAGCTGACTGGTGAAGATCTGTCTCTGTAAAGTCTGGAAAAGGAGCCAGATTATTCAAATACACAGATACAAATCTAAGGAATCACAGATCATGAAAAATCAGGTAAACATGACACCACCAAAGGAAACTAATAAAGCTCATAACTGACCCTAAAGAAATAAAGATCTATAAACTGTTAAAGAGTTCAAAGTAATCGTCTTAAGGAAGTTTAGCAAACTATAACAACCACATGGGCAGCCAACTAAATGAAATTTGGAAAATAATGCATGAACAAAATGAGAAGTTCAATAAAGAAATAACCCTTCCTTAAAAAAAAAAAAAAAACCTAAACAGAAATCTTACTTTTGAGAAATGCAAAAACTTCACTGAAGAATTCAAAAGGATTTCAAAAGCAAACTCAACGATGTAGAAGAATCAGCAAGTAACCTAGAGGATAACAGTCAGAGGAACAAAAAAGGAAAATGAGTGAAGAAAACATAAAGGACTTATGGGACACAATGAAAGAAACAATATTTGCATTATGAGGATTCCAGAAGGACAAGAGAAAGAGAAATGAACAGAAAGTATATTTAAAGCAATAATTACTAAAAAGTTCCCAAACCTGGGAAGAGAAATGGACATCCCAATCCATGAGGCCCAAAAGTCCCCAATAGGTTGAACCTGAAGAGGGCTACAATGAGACACCTTATAATTAAAACTGTCAAAGAATTTTAAAAGCAGCAAGAAAAAGTAAATTAGATAGAAAATAACCCCCATAAGAGGATTTCACAACAGAAACTTTTTAGGCTAGAAAAGAATAGGTTGACATAGTCAAAATATTGAAAGAAAAACACTTGTCAACTAAGGATTCTATACCCACTGAAGCTGTCCTTCAGAAATGGAGGGATAAAGACTTCCCTGAAAAAACACAAGCTGAAGGAGTTCATTACAAGTAGACCAAAGTAAAATAACTAATATCATAAAAACAAAAAGGCAGAGTAAAACTTACTGGTAAAGATGTAGTCTTAATTAGATTCTGTTATATGGTTATGCTGGGGCATAATACTTACAACTCTAGTTTAAAAAAATGAAAGTAATAAAAATAACCATAACTATAATAATCTGTTATTAGTTATACAATATGAAAAATATGTAAATTATAACAGCAGTACCTAAAATGTGAGGTGGAGTTGTTAACATGTAAAGTTTAGGAATTCCATTTTAGTTATCAGCTTAAATTATGGTGTTATAATTTAAGATATTTCATGTAAGCCTCATGATAATGAAAAGAGAAAAACCTACAGCAATTACATAAAAGAACACGATAAAGAAGTCAAAGTATACTGTTACCACACAGACAACAAGGAAGAATAAAAAATGGATTAACAAAACAACCAGAAAATAATTAGTAAGATGGCAATAATCTCTTACCTATCAATAAAACTTTAAACACAGCAAACTTAATAATGAATTATGTTTTTCAATTGAAAGACACAGAATGGACGAATGGAGTAAACAAAAAAACGAGATCCAATGATATGATGCTTATAAGACTCACCTATGGAATGCAGCAAAAGCAGTTCTAAGAGTAACTTAATAGCATAAATACCTACATTAAGAAGCAAGAGAGATTCTAAATAATTGAATTCCACACCTTAAGGAACTAGAAAAGTAAGAACAGAGTCTGAAGGTAGCAGAAGGAAAGAAACAATAAAGATTACAGCAGAAATAAATGAAATAGAGAACAGGAAAAAAAAAATAGAAAATATTAACCAAACTAAGAATGGCTCTTCAAAAAGATGACCAGAATTGACAATGCTTAACTAGACTAACCAAGGAAAAAAAGGACCCAAATCAACAAAATTATAAGTGAAAAAGGATATATTACAAAGGCTCATAAGAGGCAATTATGAATAACTATACACCAAAAAACTGGACAGCCTATAAGAAGTGGAAAAAATCTTAGAAATATACATGCCACCAAGACTGAATCAGGTAGAAATAGAAAATCAAAAGAGACCAATTACTATTTAGGAGATTAAATCAGCTATCAAATATCTCCTAACGAAGATAAATCCCAGAAGCAGATGGCTTCACTGATGAATTTTACCAGTTAAACAAGAATTATACTAATCTTTCTCAAACTCTTCCAAATAATCAAATAGAAGGGAAAACCCCCAAACTCATTTTACAAAGTCAGAATTATCCTGATACCTAAGCTAGATAAAGATATTACTAGAAAATTATCAGTCAATATCCCTGAATGAATATAGATGCAAGATTTTCAACAAGATACTAGAAAACTGAATTCTGCAGCACATTAAGAAGATCATTTACCATGATCAAGTGAAGTTTATCTCTGGGATGCAGGAATGGTTTAACATATGCAAATAAATGTGATAGATCACAAAGAATTAAAGTCACATAATCTCAATACAGGAAACACATTTGACAACATGCAACATCTGTTCATGATAAAAATACTCAATAAATTAGGCATAGAAGGAAGATATCTCAATATAATAAAGGCAATAGATGACAAACTGTCAGCTAATATACTCAATGGTAAGGGTTGAAAGCTTTTTCTCTTAAGATCAGGAACAAGACAAAGATGACTGCTCGCACCACTTTTATTCAGCTTAGTACTGGCAGTCCTAGGTATAGCAATTAGGCAACATAAGAAATAATGAGTATCAGAATTGGAAAAGAAGAAGTACAGATGACATGATTTTATATATAACAAATTCTAAAGTTTTAACTAAAAAATCTTGAGAAATAAAGTTGAAAGATACAAATCTAATACACAAAAATCAGTACGATTTCTATATACTAAGTTATTAGAAAAATAAAAAATGGATCTCATTTATGATAGATCAAAAAAAATAAAATACTTAGGAATAATTCCAACCAATGAGGTAAAATATCTCTATCTAGAAAACTAAAAGACACTGATGAAAGAAATCAAAGAAGACACAAATAAATAGAACAGTACTCCATGTTCATGGATTGGAAAAATATTGTTAAAATGTCAATACTACCAAAGGCCATCTATACATTCAATACAATCCCTATCAAGATTTCAATGGCATTTATGCAGAAGTAGAAAAAAGCAATCCTGAAATTTATATGGAACCACAAGAGGCCCCAAACAGCCAAAGCAACTGTGAGAAAGAACCAAATGGGCATCACACTTCCTGATTTCAAGTAATTGGCATAAAAACAGACAAACAGACAAATGGAACAAAATTGAGCCCAGAAATAAACATAAATATATATTGTCAACTAATACTTGAAAATGGAGCCAAAAATTCTAAATGGAGAAAAAACTGTCTCTTCAATAAATAGTGCTGGGAAAATTGGATGTTTGCAATGTAAAAGGATGAAACTAGACCCCTATCTCACACAACTCCGAAAATTCATTTAACTCAAAATGAATTAAAGACTGAAATGTAAGATCTGAGACCATAAAACACCTAGGAGAAAACATAGGAACAAAGCTCCTTGACATGGGTCCTGATTTTTTGGATGATACCTAAAGCACAAGCAACAAGATAAAAAATAAACAATTAGGATTATAACAAATTAAAAAACTTCTGCATAGCAAAAGGAACAATCAACAAAGTGAAAAGACACCTATGGAATGGGTAAAAATAACTGTGAATCAAATATCTGATAAGGGATTTATATTCGAAATATATAAAACTCAGACAACTCAATAGCAAAAGAAGTAATAATCTAATTAACAAATGCACAAAGGATCCAAATAAACAATTTCACAAAGAAACTATACACATATCCAACAGGTACATGAAAGATGCTAAATATCACTAGTCATTAGAAAAATGCAAATAAAAACCCAAAACATATCACCTTATGTATATTAGAATGGCCATCATCAAAATGGTCCTTGAAGAAATTATACTAAATAAGTCAAAGAAAACAAATACTCTATGATCTCACTTATATGTGGAATAAAAACAAAACAGAAAAATTAAACTCACAGAAA
>KE759518.1:42450-73931 GCA_000465285.1 Eidolon helvum
GTTCAGACTTGTGATTACCAGAGGCAGGGGTGTGGTGACAGGTGAATTGAAGGAAGGTAGTCCAAACTTCCATTTACAAGGTACATAAGTACTAAGAATGTAATGTACAACATGATTTATATTTAATACTCTTGTATCGTATGTAGGAAAGCTGTTAAAATAGCAGATCATAAGACTTCTCATCACAAGGAGAAAAATTTTCTTTTTTTGTATCTATATGAGATGATAGATGTTAACTAAATCTATTTCAGTAATCATTTCACAATATATGTAAATCAAACTATGGTACTGTATACCTTAAACTAATGCAGTAATGTATGTCAATCTCAATAAATCTAGAAAAAAATTGTCCATTATTTTAAAAAATAGAAACATAAGCAATACTCCTCTATAAAATATGAAAAAAAATCAATGTTAGAGCTAAAGTAACCATGCAAGAATTGAAATACTCTGTGCCACTGATGAGCAGAGATGATTTGAATTAAACTTATAAATGTGGAAGTCCTTAAAAGTTAGAAATGAAACACTTTCTGATGGCTAAACTGGACCATATTGAGAGGAGGGTCCAAAACCAAACCACACGAGTAGCAGGTGAGACTACCCTTGCAAACCCCCACATATAAAAATACAGCAAACATAAAGGGGTTCAGTTGAAGTTCTGTGTTAGTCCCTTTATCATGTTGGAAACAGTGATTTTTTTGCCCTAAAAAATTGCTCCTCATTGAAATAACTTAATGCTGAACATTTAATGACAAATAGATAAAAAGCAGTATGAGTAAGACCAGACAGAGGTAGAACACACAGTGATTCTATAGTTTAAAGATAAAGGAACTTAAACTTTGAGATATGAATCAGTTTGGTTTTGAAAGTTTCTTTTGCTAATATAATTGAACAAAAGAATTAATGTATATAATGAAGACAGCTTTTATATGCTTTTTTTGTTGTTAATTTTTACTGGATTCCTGATGTATTGCCAGAACTTTTTTGTTAATGTGAAGTGTTCTGCATGTTGGATTACTTTCTCCTTGTTTTTTATTTTTATTAAATTTATTGGGGTGGCATTGGTTGATAAAATTATATGAGTTCAAGTGTACAATTCAATAATATGTCATATGTATACTGCATTGTGTGTTTACCACAAGTTAAATTTCCCTCATCACCATATATTTGCTCTACTTTATCCTTATCTACCTTCCCCAACCCCTTTTTCCCTCTGATAACCATTAAACTGTTGTCTGTGCCTATGAGTTTCTTTTCATTTGTCGTATTTGTTGATCGATTTGTTTTATATCCCACATGTAAATGAAATCATATAGTTGTTAATTTTTTCTGACTTATTTTGCTTGGGGGGATAATCTCAAGATCTATCCATGTTGTTGTAAATGGTAGTATTTCATCTTATGACTGAATAATATTCCATTATATATATGTACCACACCTTTATCCAATCATCTATTGAAGGGCATTTTGATTGTTTCCATGTCCTGGACACTGTGAATAATGATGCAAAGAGCTTTGGGGTGCATCTATCTTTACGTATAAATGTTTTCAAAATTTGAGGGTAGATAACCAGAAGAGGGATTGCTGGGTCATATGGTAATCCTATTATTAATTTTTTGAGGAACCTCCATTTTGTTTTCCATAGTGGCTGAACCAATTTACATTCCTACCAGCAGTGTACAAGGGTTCCTTTTTCCCCACAACCTCTCCAACACTTGTTATTACTTGTCTTATTGATAACCATTTTAACAGGTGTGAGGTAGTATCATTGTGGTTTTGATTTGCACTTCCCTAATAGCTAGCGATGTTGCACATCTTTTTATACGTTTGCTGGCTATTTGTATGTCCTGTAGGGATAAGTGTCTGTTCAGGTCCTCTGCCAATTTTTGTTGTTGTTGTTATTGAGTTATGTGAGTTCTTTGTATATTTTAGATATTAGCCTCTTGTCAGAGCCATAGTTTGCAAATATCTTCTCCCATTCAGTTTCTTCCCTCTTTGTTTTGTTGATGGTTTCTTTTGCTGTGTGGTTTTTTAGTTTGATATAGTTCTATTTATTTCTTCTTTGAATGTGAAAAGAACTACCTAATTTCTTTAAAGAAGCAGATAATTATAGCACTATATATGTTTTAACCTTAGACTCCTAATAAACAGGCATTCCTAATCATGTTTAAGTCCTTATTTAAATATTTCATATCTTTTTACAGCCTCTGCACTGGAAAACTAAAGGCTACAGATTCTGCCACTCAGAATTGCCAAGTCCATTTCTACCTAAGGGATTTTGTACTTTGCTCTGTCTTCCCTCTGAAATGCTTATCCACCATGTTTTCACATGGCTAGTCATTCAGTTCTTTGCTCAATATTGCCTCCCCGTGCACCCAATACCACACTCTACTCAATCTTTATTATAGCATTCTGCTTTGTTTTTCTTAACATTATGATAAAAAATTACATATTATTTCCATGATTGTTCACTGTTTTCTCCTACTAGAATATAAGCTTCATAAGACCACATCTGTTTTGTAAACTGTATCCCCATTGCCTAGGACAGTATCTGATGAAAAATAAATACTTTCTAGTAAAAGACTATATGCATGCATGAATGGAAAATATTTTGCAATGATGAAGGATTGAAGATAATGTGAAAGCATAGCCTGATCAACTTTATCTTGTTCTTGGCTCAATGTCTAGAATGAATAACTGCATAATTTGTAAACAAATGGAAAAGTAGTGATTCTTAGGACTCACAGATTCATGAAGAAAGCATGCCATGCAACATTTCCTTATGAAAAAATATAGGAAAAACCATTAAGAAAGAACACTTAAGTGCACAGATAAGTCCATCCTTCAGTGATAACCTCTGAATATTTTAGTCTCTACTAGAGAATGAGAACACATGCCCTGGAATTTGACTGCCTCTTTGTATCCCAGTTCTACCACATCCTAGCTTTTTGTTCTTGTGCATGCTACTTCTGATTAAACAGTGGGATTTATTTTCCTCAATTGTAACTTTGTAGGTTTATAAAATGCTTCATGCAGTGCCTGGCATATAGGTGCCTATTAAATATTGTTGTTATTGTTAATAGAGGTTTCTATATGTTTAAATATTAAGTTGCAATAAGTGGGATTATCTGTATCTGCCTTTCAATGCCACATTCTTTTCAATTGATATATCAAAACATCTTTACATGAATGTAAATTTGGTAAAATATCTGAAATATAGCAAGTAAAATGACAGAATACAATTATTATGATCAAAATGTAAAACTGAGACTTAATTGTTCCCAAAGATATAAAAAAGCAGGTAAGGGATTGTCATTGATTTTTCAAGGCTATAACCACGTATCTGATACTCTGTAGAGGAAAACACTTCAGATCTCAGAGGAGGAAATCTTCTACCAGGGAATTTGGAGTGTGAGTCATTATGCTAGATTTAGCGCCAAAATTTAAGAACTGGAAAATGTGATGGATGCAGACCCAAAATATAAATACAAGCTTCCAAACTTACCAGAATTTAGCTACTCTGGTGCTGTGGTGGCAATGTAGAGGGAAAATTGGAAAAGTAGAAAATTTGAGGCCAACTTCCACTGAGGGTATTACAGAGGAGGAAAATGCAGCCATCTCAGTAATTACTACATTCCTGCAGACTTTCAGAGTCTGTACTGTAAAGTCCCTAAGTAGCTCTGGTAGTCACAACCTCTGTGGTAGTCCAGCTTCCCTCATTCATTAGAAAATCTCTGGTGTTACCATTAGAACTCTACCTACAGCAACTCAAGATAATGAGTTGTGAGTGACAAACCTAGAGCAGGTAATGTCAAAATCTGGTATACAGCCCGGCGGTGGGCCATATGGACTATGTACTGCCCTTCAATATATGAAAAATAAAACTATATTTTTCTTACTTAAAGGCTCAATTTTTGTACATAGCAGTAAGAGTATTTAGTAGTAATTTATTATACTTAGTACATTAATACTAATAATAGCAAAAACATCTAGCACTTCTCTGTATCAGGCACTGTTCTAAAAACTGTTCATTTCTTGCTCAATTTGACACTTAACAAAAACTCAGTGAAGTAAGGGCTTTTGTTAGCCCAAGTTTCTCAAGTGAGAAATTGGCCAAAGTTATATAAGTGTTTGAACTAGGACTTTAACCTAAGCTACTAAAATATAGTTACATTTGGCAATGACTAAAATAAAAAATAGTAAATAAACAAAAAATAAACTACTTTCAAAGTTTTTTTAACCTTTAGAACATAAAAGCATATGGTCTTTCTGATCTTTTTTCTTTCATGTATACAGTCCCTGATAAAAGCATTTAAGAACTGCTGAAATAGAAGAACACTTTCAGTAGGCTGTGGATAGGGAGTAAGAAGATGAAGAGACAGAAGAATGTGCTTTTATTTCTATATCTGAGTGATGGCAGTGCCAAGATAACCAAACAATGATTCATACCTCAACCGATAAAGGAAATTTTTATGTAATAAAATATAAACAAAAAACATAAAAAAATATTAACACTCTCGGAGGCAGGAGCTCAGCATGTTGATATTTTGTGATTACATTTATGTCCCTAATTTGTACTATGATGGTGATACCTGGGAACAACACATACAAGTAGTTCAAAAATACCTTAGGTCACAATTTTATGTAGTGACCATAATAATCAATCAACAGTTTCATGTAGTTAAATGAATACATCTCCCAATGTGCTGTTTTTATCCTTCAGAGTAGGCAAGGTAGGCCAATCATAAGAAAATTAGATATATAAAGATCTGAAAACAGGAAGTTGCTGGGGAATGTTGTACTAAGCTTTAATTATCAAAGTCACTATAGTGAGTATTTTAATGTTATTTAAAATAACATTCTGAAGTTATTTTGGGATGGTACCCACTTATTTTCCAATACATTCCCCCAGATTAAAAAAATGGAAATATAATATTGAAATATTTAATACTACATATAATTCATAAGTTGAATTAATAATGGTTATAAACCAATAATGTGTCAGGACATGGCAACATTTTGAAATACTTTCTGTATTAGTTATTTATTTAATATTATGAATTCACTAGATAGGCTAGTAAGTAGTTTTAAAATAGAAAATACCACCTTGTAAATAATTATTGAAAGAGTTAACTTTACTAAATATTTCTCATAATTACATTTGATAGCAAAATATTAAGGAAAGTCAACCTTAGACTTCACTGCTAACATGAAAAAATCTAAACAGGTAAGCATTCAATTCTACAAATATTTAACTTCAAAGTAACTTTTTCTTAATTAAAATATATGGAGAAATGTACCTAATAATGAAAAGTAAAATGTTTGGTATTCTACTTAGCATTTTTTCCTATATTTTAATTAAATATACAAGTAAGGTCTCTGAGTAAAAATATATTTATCACTGTGTTGTATTATCAATAGCTAACACAACTGTCTTATTCATTATATTGTGAAATTCTTGAGTGCATGGATTGTTTTATTCATCTTTTAATGTTTAATAGATATTGCTGTGTCTTATATAAAATAGGTGCCAAACAAATAATTTGTAATTTAACCCATTTTATACAAATCTTATGACTTATAACACAAAGCCAATAAATGGGTCATGTAGAATTGTGGCTTATAATTAGATATATAATTCCACAGTGAAACCATTATCTATATTAACAGGATGTCAAAACAAAAGTAATACTGTTTCCTATAGAATCTTTTCTGTAATTTTCTTTGTTTTTTGACATCATGCTTCTGGAACTATTCTGAGGACTCAGAAATGGGTTTCAATACTATTTCAGTATAAGAAGGAAGTAATTTTGTTTCATATACTCAAAACGCTGCATTGTATATACTAGGGAAACAGCATTTGTGCACAATAAAACACAGTTTAGATTAACAGAGAAAATATTTAATTGCTTCCTCTTATTCTGTTCATCTGACTGATGTAAGATAATTTCAACAAGATAAAACCCACCAAGCACAGTCAAGCAGCTCTATACATTCATTTACATCTATCCAGCTCCCACATTGCCTTGGCTCTAGCAGGCCTGACTTTAGACAGGTAGATC
Organism: Eidolon helvum; assembly: GCA_000465285.1. Taxonomy (NCBI): domain Eukaryota; kingdom Metazoa; phylum Chordata; class Mammalia; order Chiroptera; family Pteropodidae; genus Eidolon; species Eidolon helvum. Next base: position 48,513 of record KE759518.1, read on the forward strand.
GTTAGCCTAGGTTAACCTCTAATTACTTTACTGTGGTGTTTACGCATGGTTCATACTTGCCTCCAAGTATGTGACCATTACTGTCAGCTAAGAAAAAATAAATTCCTTACACATAGGTGCAGATTTGTGGACAGGATCATCATGATCTCTTGTAATCAAAAGGTCTGTACAGATTTCTCACTAGTGAATGCTGGCATATATGTACCAGAAGATGAAAGAGTCTGGCAAAGGGAACAGAGCATTAAAAAGTATGTGAAGTTGAAACAAAGTAACATCTATCAGCAAATTTTAAGTAAATTATATATTCTTTGTTATGTATGAAGTCTGACTTTCCTGATAAAAGATCTGAGTAGATGATATACAGTTTGGTGAATATGTAGAAGCAGCAGAGCTATAGAAGCCAACTAACTCAGCCAGAAGAGCAGCAAAGGGATGAGAATGATATTATTTTCCATTAAGTCTAGTCTTTTTGCTTGCATAAACATGCATGCTGTATCCACAGAAAGTTATCCAAATGTTTGATTCTTATTGTCTAATTCAGAAAGTGAGTGCTCTTTCTCATTATTCATTTATAACACTCAACAATTTTTTCCCCATTATTTCCTGGCATGAAGTAAGAATGTAATTTAAGCTAGTTATTGTGCTTAATATAGTGTTTACTCTGTAAAGGACCTGATAGAAAAATATAAAGATATATAATTGATGCGCCTGACAATACAGGGTCTTCCACTCTATTTAAGGTTAAATATAAATAAAAAAAAAATCAATATAATGTAGAACATTTAAAGAGAAAGGGTAGTGATTAAGTTATGGAAGAAATTTCCAAAGAATAGAGTACTTCAGTAAGAACTGGAGCAATGACTAGGAGCTACATAAGAATTTGAAATGAGTCTAAAAAAGAAACAGAGGTTGACTAAGGACAAGATTAGAAAACTTGAATGAGTATACATACCATATGTAGTTTCAGATCAGGAACTCATATATAACAACTTTAATGTGTACGAAAGATAGCACATTAGTTATATGTAATTTAATAAATATTTCACATATCCTAAGGTCTTTGCTCATATTATTCTTCCAACCTTGACAAACTCTTTTATTCCATTGGTTGTGAAAACTGGATATCCACATGAAAATAATTATATTGGACTTTATACCATACATAAAAATCAAAAACCTGGATTAAAGACTTACATGTAAGATCCCAAATTGTCAAAATCCTAGTAGAAAACATAGGATAAAACTTCTTGACATTAATCTGGGCAACAATTTTTTTGGATGTGACACTAAAAGCACAGTGACAATAAAAATAGACAAGGGGATTATATCAAACTAAATAGCTTTGGTGTAGCAAAGGAAATAGTCAACTAAATGAAAAGGCCCCCTATAGAAGGAGAGAAAATACTCACAAATCACCTGTCTGATAAAGAGGTTAATCTCCAAAATATATAAGCAACTCTTATAGCTCAATAGCAAAAACCAAATAACCCTATTAAAAACTGGGCAAAGGACTTAAATAGAAATTTCTCCAAAGACATACAAATGGCAAACAGGTATATGAAAAGGTGCTCAATATCACATATCACCAGGGAAATGCAAAACCACAGTGAGATCTCTCTTCATATCTTTAAGGCTATTATCAAAAAGACAAAACTAAATGGTGAAAATGTGAAGTAAAGGGAACTCTTGTACACCTTTGGTGGGAATGTAAATTGATATAGCCACTATGGAAAATGGTGTGAAGGTTTTTCAAAAATTAGAACTACCTTGTGATCCATCAGTCACACTTTTGAAGTGCACATCTCGAGGAAATTAAATCAGTATCTTGGAGAGATCTGCACTTCGATATTCATTACAGCATGATTTACAGTAGCCAAGTATGAAAACAACCTAAGTGTCTATCATTGGATGAATGAATAAAGAAAACATGATTTTACACACAAACACACAAATGGAATAGTATTCATACTTAAGAAAAAGGAAACCCTGCTATTTGCAGCAAAATGGAAAGACACTGTGCTTAATAAAAAAAGCCAGGTATAGAGAGACATATACTCCATCACCTCATGCATATGTGAAATCTAAAACTCAGAATCAGAGAGTATAATGGTAGTTGTCAGGGGCTGGGAGGAGGAAGAAATGGAATGATATTGATTAAAGGGTAAGATATTTCAGTTATACAAGATAAGTAGGTTCTGGGGATCTACTGTACAACAATGTGACTATAGTTAACAATGTATTATATACTTGAAGTTTTCTTAGAGATTAGCTCCTAAGTGTTGTCAAAAGGGAGGAAGGAAGGGAGAAGGGAAGATGAGACAAAGAAGAGATGGATGGATGGATGGATGGATGGATGGATGGATGGATGGATGGATGGATGGATGGATGGATGGATGGATGGATGGATGGATGGATGGATGGATGGATGGATGGATGGATGGAAGGAAGGGGATAAAGAAGAAAGGAGGTAAGAAAGAAAAGTAAAGATATGGAAAAAAGGAAAGAAAATAGTAACTACAAATAAGAAAAAATGTCATATATACATATAATGAAATATTTATTCAACCATAAAAAAGGAAAATCCTGCTAATATGCAACAACACGGATAAATCCTGAGAACATTATGCTAAGTGAAATAAGGCAGTCAGAGAAATACAAATACTATGGGACTGATTCCATTCACATGAGGTATCTATGATAATAATACTCATAGAAGCAGAAAGTAGAATGGTGTTTGCCAGAAGTTGGTGAGAAAGAGAAATGAGGAGTAGTTGTTGAACGGGTATAAAGTTTTAGTTATGCAAGATAAACGAGTTTTAGTAATCTGTACAAAAGTATGCTTATAGTTAAAAATACTGTACTGTATACTTTAAAACTTGTTCTAAAAATGTAGATCTCATGTTATTGATTCTTACAATGAAATATAATTTTTAAAAAGTCATTGCTATTATAATGTATATTAGTCATTGTTTCAAAAGGCACATTGCTATTACTGCAAATGAAATTTACCAGAACTCACTGCTGATGGGGTCCTTGTCTAAAGTAGTATAAAAATGCTCATATTCAGGGATAAAATAATAAAAGAATGTAAAATATTTTATAACCTAGAGACCATATTAATTTCTGTTCATAAATAGACACAAAGAATATACTGTTTTTGCCTCTTGAGAGGGCTATTATAAAAAATCATGTGAATGTGATGAAACAATGTATAAGAACTGAAATTTATATAAAGCTGCAAGATGTTAACAGATTTTTAGGCTGTTCACTTAAAATGGTATCTATTAAGAAAGAAAAAAAGATGGACAGATTGTAAATTAATGAGTTTCATAGATATGCACTATTATTCTGAATAATGAGTTTCCATTTTATACTTTTCCTCACTTGCTCAGAAATAAATTAAACAATTGTAGGCAATTAATATGTGTAATTATACATCATTTATTATTCAATGAAAAATGATAACAGATTAAACATCTAAATGAGAGTGATCCATAATGTATATGTCACACATGAAAAATTGAAATCATAAATCAATAGTCATAGATTAATGGACTCAACTCATCTAGCAGTAACATTTCCAGCCATAAGTTATCAAAGTTGAAGATAAGAGTTCAAACTCAAGGCATAAAAGAAATCTGAGAAAACAATAAAACTGAAACAATGTGTACTATAATAAGTTGACAGGAAATGGTGAAGAAAAAATAGAATGAAGCCTTGTATATGGCATTGTCTTTTAAGAAACCAATCCAAATAGTAAAAAGAATAAAGAGAAAATGTTATCTTCAAATTGAAAACAATCACATGCCATGTCACAAGATACTTAGAATAACTGATGAATACAAGGAAATTTTGATCAAATAAAGGGATAATAACTACAGAAGATATGGATCACTGGCATTGTACAGGGAACAGAGTAGGTTGAGTATATGGAACAGCTTCTCCCACATTCCCTTTTTGGTGAGTGAGGTCTAGTATTGTTAGCTTAGGGACCTTTTAGCAGCACATTCTACATGCAAAACAGATGTTATAATGAGGCCAAGAAAGAACCATACTGATCTACATAAAATTAGGTGCTGTTTTAGTTTTATAGCTGCTAATCATAGAAGAGTGAACAAATATAAATAAATGCTAAATCAACATACAGTTAAACTAGTTATATAGGGGTTTTACCAGCAAATCGTGAAGAGATCACCCTCATTTCCTATTGGAGGGGATGGCACAAGAAATGAAGACATGTTCCCAGGAGAAAGTGCCCAGACATAAGATAAGAGAGTATGATATGCAGATTTCTTCATAATGTGTAAGCAAGATATGTCTAAAGTTCATCAATCTGAAATTACATATGAAAACCATTAAAATGTATAAGGTATTCAATAATAAATCTTCAAATTATAAAAAATACAAAAATGAGGAAATTGTAATACTCTACTACATGATGAGGGAAAATAAAAAATATAACTGTTTTCTTAAAGTAATATAGAAAGTACAAGATTTTATTTAGTAGTTTTAAAATACATTTCAAAAGTGGTGGTTTATAATTAGGAGAATTAAGGAATCAAGGAAAGGGAATGATCAATGTGAACTGGTTTTAACAGTGAAAAGTTTAAGTTAGGAGGTATTCCTAATGCGGTGTTTTCCACAATGTTTAGAGGTTGTGTGGTTAAAAGGCAATTGAATTTCAGAGAAGCAAAAAAATAAAAACAAACCTATAATAGTCATAGGGAATATGACAAGCTTGGAAATATTGAGATGGGACACATAATAGAAAGCTCAAAAACCAGACATAGATATGAGTTTCATGTTCAAAGTAACTGAAGCAGGTTAATTTGCTGAAAAAAATAGTGTACATTGCTTCATCCATTGTTTTTTTTATCTTTCTGCTTGTAATTCCTTGATTCAAGAATATTTTGCAGTGGCAGGGAGTGGTAGCTTCTTGATCAGTGTCTAGTCCTGAGTTTTGTCAAAATTTAGGTTCTCTCTGAAGGGTACTAGTCAATGTTCTAGAGAGAGGAGAGGGGACATGACTTGATAGCCAAAAAAGGTAAGAGAAATTTCCTGTAAGCAGATTATACCCAATTAGCACTATGTGAGCATGCCAAGGCACTCTCCAGAGAAATAAACATTTCTTAGTATATATATATATATACAAAATGTACATGTATGATTTGGCTAAGGAAGTATTCATCTTTTATTTTTTAGGAGTTTTTAACCAAGGGCAAATGTTAAGTTTATAAAATACCTTTTAAAAGCACATGGAGATAATCATATGCTTTTTCCATTAGTGTAGAAAACTATTTAAATAATTCTAGAATTCCTAGAATAGCCCTATTGGTAATACTATGTGATATTTTCAGAATGCTTTTGAATTATCTGTAGTCTGTTTTGTGCTACCTTTGTTGAGTTTTGATAACAATGTCATGATAGCATCATAAAAAGAATTTTAAAGTTTTCCTTCAAAAAGTTTAAATAGAACTGAAAATTTTATTCCATAAAAGTTTAGCAGAATTTTCCTATGAAAACATTTGGGATTCTTTTGGAGAGTAGCTCTTTGACAATTTTCTCTACTTATTGTGATTAGTAAGTTTACATTCTGCTCTTTGAGGTCAGTTTGATGATTGTATTTGCCAATAAAGTTATCTATTTCATTGATATTCTAAAATTTGTTTGTATAGTTGACCAATATTGTCTCAGGATTCTTTTAACAATCTCTTTTGAGTGTTTTGTTATTTCCTTATCATTTCTTGTTTTGTCATTTATGCTTTCTCTTTTTGTGCTCTATTAGGTAAAGATTTTTCATTTCTTCCACAGACCAAGTTCTTATAGTACTTCATTAGTGCTGCCATATTTTTTGTTTTCTAATTTTTAAATTTCTGTTTCTACCTTTTTCATGCTTCCTTATGCTTTCTTTAGATTTATTTTGTTGTTCTAATTTCAATTGGTTATTCAATTCACTAATTTTCATTCTATTTTGTTTCCTAATATATGTATTTTAGATAATAAATGTTTATCTAAATATCACTTTAACTGTATATAAGGCTATACTATATAATGATTAAGAATCCCAACACTGGAGCAGGATTGTTGTGGTACATATCCTATTTGCTTCATTTACTAGTTGTGAAACTGGGAAGCAAGTTCACTATGCCTTTCTGTGGCTCTATTTTCTCATCTATAAAATGTGGATAATAGTTTCTTGACTGAATAGTTATCATGAGGGTTAAATGGGTCAATATTTAGAGCAATGCTTAACCCCTAGTAGTAGCTTAAAAAATAGTTCTCTAATGAAATAATTGAATGGTAGATACATTCAATCTCAACTATAAATCATATTTTACAGAATAACTAAAGAGGCTATGTTATAAGCCAAGCACAAGGGCTTCAAGCTGTATCATAAATATCATAAATTTCTGGATCTTAAGTGTAATCTAAAATCTAAAAAAGCTCCAGACCTAATGGAATTATCTTGGGCAAAGGATAGCTCTCCTGGAAAGTATATAGACTTGAGGCTCATGGACCCTCCCCTAAGGAATTGCAGCATGATCTGGTTGGAGATGGTGAAATAAAAAAGCAACTATAACTTAGTTTTATTTATCTAAGAGGCTAAAATGATTGAAATTTAGTACAAATATTAAGTTGATATAAAGTCAATAAATAATAGTCTGCCACACTTTAGTGCAATGGCATAACTGAGACAAGATTTAGCTTTCTTACCAAAGCATATAGATAAACGACATGTATGAAATAAGTTTTCAAGTAAAGATGGTCCCCAACTTAGGATGGTTTGACTTAACAAATTTTTCAACCTTTTGATGGTGCAAAAGTTGTATCCATCCATTCAGTAGAAACAGTACTTTGAATTTTGACCTTTTCCTGGGCTAGTAATTTGTGGTGCAACACTACATACAGCTGGGCAATGGCGGCTAGCTGCAGCTCCCTGTCAGCCATATGATCACAAGGGGAAACACTGATCCTATGCAATGTACTGTGTCGCTAACGGTGTTTAAAATATTACATTTTGTGTTTTTTCGCATCTCATTATGTCTACGAAATTCCCACCTGTGTCTCCTGCTTTTGGTCAGAAGAAAAAGAGAAAGCCAATTATTCTTGAGACAATGCCTAAGATAATTGCCCAACTGCACGCTGATTTAAGTGTTCTGAGTACACTTACGGTAGGTGAGGCTAAACTATCATGTTTGGTAGTCTAGATGTATTAAATGCATTTTCGACTTATGCTATTTTCAACTTCCGATGGGTTTATCATGATGTAACCCCATTGTAAGACAAGGAATATCTGTATTGGCAACTCAGGACTAGTATTCTCAAGTAAAGGGAGAAGAAAGAAAACCCTAGAATTGTACAACAGGAAGGCAGTTTCCAGAGCATGAGATGAATTCCAATTAAAACTCACCAGTTCTGAAGAACTGAAGAGAAATGAATGAGTTTGATCAGAAAAAGGTGACTAGAATTTATGAGAAAAAGTACCAGAAGGGAGAGAGTTGAAAAGAGAGGAAGATCTTTAGAGACGAGAGGTCTCCTCTAGTCTTTGGCTGTGTGCTGAACTAGGCAAGTATGAGTAGCAAACTCTCTCTCAGGAAAGACCTACCAGAAAGAAGCAGGCAGAAAACTTTTGGAGTTCACAGATGACTGATAAATATCTGTGTTTCCATCGACCAGAAAAAAATACTCTAACAAATATTTGGGTAGTAGGGGCCAAAGTTAACCCTGGAATAAATTCTACACTTCATCCCCCAACAAAATTGAAAAACAAGGCTGAAAAGGATTAAACTGCTTCCAGTTAACTACATGACAAAAAAACAGTTAACTACATGACAAAAAAAAAACAAAAACAAACAAACAAAAAAACAGAAAAAAAGATAACCCAGCACTCACATAGGAAAAAAGCAAGATGTAGCACACAATAACATCCAATTTATAATGTCCACAATTCAATTTAAAATTACTACTCATGAAAATAAGCAGGATGATATGACTCATAATCAAGACAAAAAATAATCAAAGGAAACAGTCTCAAGAGTAATATAAATGATGAAACTGACAGGAAGGTTAAAATGTTATTAAAAGTATGATCAATATCTCAAAAAGATAGGGGAAGAAATGGAAATGAAGAAGGAATGGAAGATGACAAATTCAAATTAAACAGAGAAATTAATATAGTACCTGAAATAAAAATCATTAGTACAATTAATGCTGCAGAAAAAATTAGTGAACTTAAAGGCATAGCAATAGAATCTATGCAAATAAAACACAGAGTAAAAAGACAAAAAAAAAAAATGTTCTGGTAACCTGTGACACCAGAGAAAAATGGACTTCAGAGTACCAGTCAAAAATCTTTAACATTTGATAGAAATTATAATCATACTGGTCAAAGAATCTCAACCAAGCCTATAGACATTAAGAGAGAAACAAATGAAAATAGATTTCTTGTCAGAGATAATGCAAAACAGAATAAAGCAATATCTTTAAAAGATGGGGAAAGCCATCAACATAGAATTCTATACCCAATAAAAAGCTTATTTGCTAACGAAAGATGAACTGAACACATTTTAAGTCTAAAAAATAAAAAGCTAATAGCATTTATCATCAAAAAATATGTAAGAAAGATTACAGAAAGATTTTTAGGACAGAAGGAAATTTGGACCTATGAAGAAGAAAGAGCACCACAGTAAACAGCAAATATGTGAGTAAATATAAAATATTTTCTCATTTTAAATTATCTTTAAATAATAGGTGACCATTTAAGGTAAAATAAGAGCAATGTAATATGGGTTCATAACAATGTACAAGTACAGTATATGAAAATGGTATGAATGATGGGTTTGAATATGGATGTATATTATAATATAAAATATGAAATTATTTGAAAGTATAGATAGAACAGCAACCACTAAAAATCATCTATCTAATAATCTAGTAGTGAATTTAAGATGGATTCATAAAATATTCTCAATTCATTCAAGGACAAAATTTAAATAAAAAGTACAAAAAACAAATGGGATAGATAGAAAACCCAAAGTAAAACAGTAGACTTAACTCCAAATACATCAATATTCATGATTAAATGTAAAAGGTCTAAATACCTAATTAAAAAACAGAGATGGTTAAATAAAAGATGAAAATCCAACCATGTGCTTCTGAAAGATCTAGTTTCACTATGAAGCCACTGGTATGTTAACCATAAACTGCTAGAAAAAGATGTAGCATGCAAACACTAAACATGAGAAAGCTGCTATAACTTATAAACATAATATAGCTGGTATATTAATATTAGTGAAGCAGATTTTGGAATAAGAACTATATCCAGGAAGAAGGGACCTTTCATGATGATAAAGTGCTCAAGCCATCACAATGGCTTGACAATCCTAAAAGTATGTATGTACCTAATAAAAGAATGTCAAAGTATGTGAATCAAATCTGATAGAACAGAAAAAAAAAGTCAAATCCACAGTCATAAATGGAGTTTTCAACTCTCCGTTCTCATTTATCAATGATACAAGTAGACAAAAACTCAGTAAGAATGCAGATGGCTTGAATAACATTATTAACCAACATTGATAGAACACTTCATCTAACAACAGCAGAATAACAATCATTTGAAGTACATATAAGACATTCACTAAGATAGACCATGTCATTGGCCATAAAATCAATCTCAATATATTAAAAAAATGAAATCATACAAAGTAGGTTGACCACAAGGCACTTACATAATTAAAAATAAAAAAAAAAAACTGTAGCGTCTAGTGAAATATTTTGAAATTAAATAATACACTTTATATAACATAGGGATTAAAGAAGAAATCATAAAGATAATAAAACATTTTGAACTGAATGAGGGAGATGGAAAATTATATATCTTGACTGTGGTAATGGCTGCACAAATATAAACATTACTCAAAACATTGTAAATTGTAAACTTAAAATTAGTGAATGTTTAAATAAAAATTATGCTACCATAAAGCTTAATTATTATGGTATTGTTCTCATATTTAAATTTCCTCATTAAATTTATCACTACTAAAAATAAGTACATTTAAATGTAGTTTTAGAAGGGATCCTCGAAAAATTATTTTTCCCTACTTTGCACTTAAGTTTTTAAAATTTATCTCTACCTTCACATCTATCACATTTATTTTTGCCACCATGTAGTGCTAGTTTCATAGATCCCACTTTAATCATAGTGGATTCATCTTTCATCTACATTTACCCCATCACCAATATTAATTGCCAGGTAATGTTATGTTGTTATCTTAACATCTCACATTTCTGTGACTTTCTGCCACAAATATTAAGGAAGTTAATATTGGCCATATTCATAATATTTTGTATTCTCTGTTATTTCTTATATAGAATATAGTATCTAATTCAAGTTCTTTTAAAAATTCTTTAAATCTAAATATATATGAACACTAAATAATAACCCTTTAAGAGTTATTGGCTATAATGATATCATTTAGTAATATTAAAAATAAAATAACTTGGCTCAAAATGGCAATCTCTCATTAATTTTACAGTGAAAAATATAAAAAAATTTTAATCTGTTTAGTAACAAAGAAAATATCTAAGAACAGCATATTGTGTAATGCAAGAATATGAAGGGCATGAATAGACATTATAAAATAGGGCAGAACTTAGCAAAATGTATTTAGCCTTTAGCTTGGGGTATTCCCTGGCTTTGCTTCAAGAATGAGATAAACTGAGGAAAGTAATAAATTAGTTGATCCATGAACTCTTCAAGTTACTGCAATCAAGAACATTTGGAAACATTTCAGAAACAACTAACTAAAAAGTCAAATAACAAGAAAGAGGCATGGTAAATTCTATTATTTGTATTCTCTTCAAATAAAATACTGTAGGTAGTGGATGAAGATAGAAACCCTAGTGGCCATGTGTGTTGAAAACTGCAGTACTTATGCATTACATCTACTCAGTATGTGACAGAAGAAGTAGGGTGAGAGGGCTAAAACTGCATTTCAATGTTGTTGTTGTTGTCATTATTATTATTATTATTTTAATTGCCTAGAACTGAGAATTAAACTCTGAGTTAGGTACTTTAATTTGTCCTACAAAATATATGATTATTTGGCCAACTTGTCTATCATAAAAGGAAAAGGCCAAGAGCAATCATTCATGATGATACTCTGAGTTTAAGCTAGCTCTGGCCATGTGTGATAATGAGTCCAGAAACTACTGACTATAATTCTAAGTTTATAAAAAATAATAGAACATGGTAAAGAGCAAAATATCCAGATTACACAATGTGAAAGCCTATGAAATTCATATACTGCAAGGAAATTTCAGTAAATTAGTTTGTTGCTACCAATGGAATAAGAATAGATATGATTAAAATGAATAGGCATAGAATTAGATTTAAGCTAAAGACAAAAATGATAAGGGTGGAAAGGAGAACAAAAACACAGTAGAGGTATGTAACAGTAGAGGAATGAAATTCATCATGACATGAAGAAATACCTGAATAAGTAAAAAAAAATCAACAAAGGAATGAAACAATAATGTGAAAGAAGAGAAGATAGCCAGAGACCAAAGAAATACAAAAATAAAATCTTCTAAAGCTATAGAAACACTGAAGGAAGTCACCATGTTTCAGGCAAAAAAATGAATTGAAACTCAGACCTACATATATCTCAAAAATGTCTGATGCACAGGTAAGTTAAAATCTTACTAACAGCAAGTAAAAATAAAACAAGATACCTACATAAAATAAAACCTTTAACCTCGAGATAATCATGCTAAGTGGGGGGGGGGGGGGGGGGGGGGGGGGAAATCACATGATATCACATATGTGTGGGATATAAACCTAAAAGCAACAAAGGAACAGAACAAACAGAGATTCATGGACATGGACAATGGACTAGTGGTTACCAGAGGGTAAGGGATGGGGGATAAGGGGGTAGGTAGACAGTTAAAGGGAGTCAAATATAGGGGGTAGAGGTAGGGTGAAGTGGGTAAAGGGGGTCAAATATAAGGAAACTGGACTTTGGGTGGTAAACACACAGAATATACAGATGTCAAATTATAATGTACACCTGAACCCCCCCCCATTGTATTAACCAATGTTAGCCCAATAAACTTAATAAAAATAAATAAAATCTTTAAACAGTCTCATTTCTAAACATAAAAAAATGAAAATAAATTTGTTGCAATTGAACAATAAAACTTTAAATGTGCCAGAAAATAAATGCTGTAATATAAAAAAGCAAATAATTAAAAATTTTTATAACTAGAATATGAGGTGTCTTTGCAAGGATCAAACAAACTAGTATCTCAAAGCAATTGAATTAAAATAAAATTGGCAAAAGGAGAAAATAATTGTAACATGTATAACAAAGAATTCATATGAAGACTATACGAAGAAATTCTATAACCAAATAAGAAATAAAAAACCTAACCCCCTGGCAAAGCACCTAAAAAACTTGAGAAGATAGACACAATCTGACAAATTAAATCAGATATAAAATAAAAACAATAAGATAATATTATATGCAATGTTATGTAATACTTTTTATATCCTATATCAAATAAACTACCAAGCTACATTAAAACTATTAGAAAGCTTAAATGCAGAAATGGGGGATACATTAAATAAGGTCTTCAAAAAATGAGTAACCCATGTTTAAATTTTTCAGATCATAGAGAAGTTTTCAAATATTTTTCATAAAACCAGCATTACAAGGATTCCAAAACTTGACAAAGGATTCAACAAATTTATTAAAATATATATTATCACTGAATAAAATATTTATTAAAGATAATCAAAGTGACTGAAAATTAAAATCCATGATCATTTGGCATTTATTCTAGAAATTAAAGAAAATCCAATAGTAGGATATCTATCAATAAAATTTACCCTAAATTCATTCCTTCGGCAGTCCTTTATTGAGTGCCTATTGTGTGTAAGACCTAATTCCAGGTGCTGGGCAAACAAAGTCCTTGCCCTTCTGAGACTTATAATCAAATGACAGTGATGAATAAATTATAAGTTGAATATGTCAGATGTAATCATTGGTATGAAGGGAATAACACAAGGAAAATAGATGTGAATGGAGAATGATAGGAGTAATTAGGGATAGCTTCTTTGAAGAAGCAGAAGTCTAGTGCAAAAATAGAGATGTGGTCAAGAAAGTCACAACCTATCTGGGGAAACACTATTAAGCAGAAGGAATGAGTCCCCACTCCAAAGTATATATACCTTTCAAGAATATATGAACAAAGACAAAGGAATCATTAAAAATCAAATCAAAATTTAGAATGACAATACAAGTGCCAAGGTACCTAAATATATGAGATAAAACAAATCAAAGGAATAAACAAATAGTATTGAGCACATATAATAGCCACACACTGTGATAAATAAAACAAGTTAGGTCCTGTTCTTGTAACCCTTACAGTATAGAAAGCTAAGGAGACAATATAAGACATAGAAATGTTATAGAACACACAGGAGGGACACCTAAAAGGTTTGGGGAGTCAAAGTCTTTACCAGTGAAGTGATGACACTACTGGATATGACAGATGGCTAGGGATTAGGAAAACAAAGAGGAAGGGAATGCTCTTAAGAGTTCCAAGAGAATGAATGGCAGTTGTGAAGGACAGGAGGAGAATGAAAGAATGCATGAATTTTCAGAAAGAAATTCAGAATGCTTTAAATGCTGAATGTAGGATAACAGAGAGAGAGAGAGCCTTAGAGAGACTGGCAGAGAAAATAAAAAGACTTCTATAAACCATATCTCAAGATCAATGGGCAGTGAGTGAAAGGAATAATATGACCAAGTTTTTGTGTTAAGTAGTTACCTCTAGCATACAGATTGGCTTAATATATAAGATTAGGAGCAGAGAAATTAATTTTATGGGACCGAGAAAGAAAAATTAGGATTGGTTACAATATGAGAGAGAAAAATTAGGATGGGTTACAATAGAAGTTTAGGGTTAGAGAAGAATATTCAGAAGATATTAAGTAGAATTTAATTGTACTTCCAAGGAGTACAATTGTTGGATATTAGAATATGCAAATGTTTAAGTACACTAAATAATATGTGTTTTCTAAAGGGGTTTCACAAAATTACGTTCATACAAACAGCCTCTGAAAATCCCTTCACTTTGTTATCCTCATCAACAGCTGGCTCTGTTAGTTTTGCAGAAGTAAAAATCACTGCTGATATGCTGGGCGTATAATGGCATCTCATTTAGTTTTACTGTCCATTTCTCTAGTTACTAATGAAGCTGAATGTCCTTTTATGAATTTCTTTGCCATTTGGTTATGCTCTTTTTAAAACTATATGTTTAGTTGACTGTTATTTTTCTCTTGGGATAATCTTTATTTAACCTGAATACAATCTTTTTATTCCTAATGTTTTTATTATCTTTTCATTCTCTTTATTGTATCCTTTGATGAACATATATTTTAAAAAATATCACCAAATGTGTAGCACTTTATATTCATTACTTCTTTTAATGAAATACGATTTACGTAAAATGAAATGTATAGAACTAATGTGCACAATAGCATGAATTTTAATGAATGTTTACAACCATGTAACCCACAATAGTTTAAATTACAAAACATATTCCTCACCTCAGAAAGTTCTCTCATGCTTTTCCTTCCCCAATTCTGAATTTATTTCTTATAAAGTGTCTTATGATAAGAAGTTTTTTAGGTTAATGCACTCTAATTTATTCATTTTTATTTCATTATCAGTGCTGTATCCTGTCTAAGGAATCTCTCTACCTCCAGGTTTTGAACTATGATCTGTCTCAAATTGAATGGAAGTATAGTTCTGATGTTCATGATTTTCTATATCAATGTACAATTGTTTTAGTACCATTTGTTGAAAACACTTTTCCACATTGAATTTTAATTTGGTCCCTTTTTTGAAAGTAAATTTTCCATATGTTTTTATTTATTTATCTGTTTGTTATACCAATATCACATGGTCTTAATAGAAGCCTGTAATAAATCATGAAATCAGGCTTTATGAGCCTTTTGAAATATTTTGGGAGCTATTCTATTTCCTGTGATTGAATCATTATTGGGATTGCATTCAAACTATAAATCAATGTGGATAACATTGACATCTTAAAACTTTTTATTTCAATTGATGTTAAAACTTTACTGTAAACTTTAAAATAAAATTTAAAAATCACTATCATACCTCCTTCAATAGAAGAAATTATAAAAATCTTTAATTATGCTTACTTCTTCTATCTTTATTTGTTAGATTTCTCCATTATTTTAGTTACATCTGTTAATCAACTGAATTAGACATTTCAGTCCATATTTGTTTCGATTTACCTGTACATTTAATAGTATTTTAAGTCGTTATTTTGATGTATATCAGATTAGAATAATTTCACATACTCTCAAGTATAACATTTAAACTAGTTTTAGAGTTTCAGGTCTTACATTTATTTTCAGTTAATTTTTGTATAGATGACTTTTCATCAGCTACCAGATAAACTGAAAACAAACAAACAAACAAACAATAAAGTGACAAGTTTACAGTGTTAAAAAGTTTTCAAATCAACAGTTCCATACCAAAAATATCAAATGGAGAATTAAGATTATCTCAGATATCATCGCCATCATCACAACAGCTGAGAGTATCCATTGCCACCAGACTTACACTTCAAAAATAAAAGGAAGTTATTCAGTTAGAAAAAATATGATACCAGACAGAAGCTTAGAACTGAGAGAGGAAAAAAAAAAAAGACTAGAAATGGAATACATGTAGATAAAATTAAATTTATTTTTTTTCCTTTAAAATTAGTCTGTAAGAAAACTAACTCAAGACTAGGATGAAAGGAGTATCAAGCTGAAGTTGAAAATATACTGAGACAAATGAACATAAAAATATATCACATTTGTAGAATGCAGCTAAAATTATGTATAGAAAAGGGAAGTTTATAGCACTGCACACCTATATTAGAAAAGTCTCAAGTCAACAATCTTAAGAAACTAGAAAAAGAACACATAAAACCTTCTCAAGCAGAATATACTGGAAAAAATCATCAGACTGGAAAACAGACTAATAAAAACAACAAACAGTGTATAGAGAATATCAGTACAACAAATACTGGTTCCCTGAGAAGATCAACCAAATTCATAAACTTCTAATCAAACTAATCATATAAAAAAGACACATTTGACCAAAGGCAGAAATGAGAGAAGTGACATCACTACAGGTACTTTAAATATCAGGATAATTAAGAAACACTATAAAGAACTTTATACTTGACAATTACATGAATTATACCAATTTCTTGAATGATGCAAAAAAACGTCATATAATACAGGAATATGTACTATTTCTGCATCTACTAAACAATATGAATCTGTAGGTACAAACTTCTAAAGAAAGAAAACTTCAGGAGGTAGAAATGACTTTTACAGAAAATATTTGTAGAAAAGTTAAAAGACTTCAAAACTTAGTTCAGCAAACAGAATAAATCCCAGCTGTCTTGATTCATTCTTTATAAAAATCTTTTTGCTGTCATATAAATAGAGGTTGTATCATGTATATATATCATATATAATTTTGAATATATCTCTGGCTACAATTCAGTTTACAGTTTACTTCCAAGTAGTTAAATAAAGGATAAGTGTAAAATAATTGACCACTTATTTTCTTTAATTTATAACACATAAATTAAAATAAATTGTGAGAAATATTAGAAAGGAAAATTATCTACTTGTGTTTCACCATATCAAGGGAAGTACTCTTAAATACACAACACATGTTAAATGAATATTATCATGGTACTTTTTCAGTTTTGATCCTTGCTTTGAAAGAGACATGCAGATTTAGAAAGGTGTAAAATTAGTATATTTTCAGCAGCAAAGACAGGTGAACCTCTAAATGAACAGGAAAGAATAAAATGCAGAATTGATATTTTAATGCTAGTAGACTTAGTGGAGCTAAAATATGAGATTCATAGTTCCTTTTTTTTTTTCTTCTCTTATCTCAACAACTTAGCACATGGATGGGCATAGGTGTCTAAAAGAAAATTCACTTTTCAATTGAGGATATAGTATCATAAAGCTCTAACCAAATGCTGATATTGGCTATTATGAAATCAAATTATAAGATCTGTGACTTTTCATAGAGTAAATTTTACCAAATGAGAATACTATATCACACTATTTTAACAGCATCTTCTTTGTAAATAAACATTTATATTGTGATATTTAAAAGTCAAAATTGTTTGCTGAAACTCCACTTTCTGAATTGAAAATGTTTAGATAATTATGTTTCTCTAAAGTCTAAAATACTTAGTTTAGATAAAGCAAATACCTATAAACTCTGTTCCTTTTCTCAACATCAAGAAGAAAACTTTACACCAAGAAAAAAAGTTGCAGAGTTTTACTTTTATTACAATGATATTAAAGTAAAAATCATTGAAATAATGCATACTCAAGTAAAAAATATACAATTTGAAATAGTACAGAACCAATGTCTACTTAACTGCTTTTTAAAAAAGTTACAGTAATCGTTTTGATCTCAAAATAAAGGCAATTTCTTAGAGAAATAGTTTTCAATAGTGATAGGAACATTTAATGTGAAATCTTCCCTTTTAACATATTTTTATACTATAACTTTAACCACAGTTAACTACAGGTACCATGTTGTACAGCAGATCTCTAACTTACTTATCTAGCACAACTGAAACTTAATACCCTTTGAACCACAATTTCCCATTTCCTTCTCCCTAGCCTTTGGCAACCAGCATTCTATTTTCTTCTTCTATGAATTTGAATATTTTAGATATCTCATATAAGTGAGTATGCTGCCTTTGTTCATCTGTGACTAAAGTGAATTAAAGTGCTATGACAGTATTCATAAGTGTTGTTTAAGAGCACTTCCCATTGTTGCTATTTCATTATTCCACCTTTTCCATATTCATTTTTTCATTTTTTGCCTTCTTTCCAATCAAATATTTTTTGCTTATACATGCTGCCCTTGTAGACTTCTGATATACATTTCCTAACTAATTCATTCAGTGCTTATCCACATGTTGTATCCATGTTTGTATTCACGTGTTGTATCCATGTTTTCCTGGGCTAGTCTCCCTCGAATGCTCTTTATTCCTACCTTCATAAAATTGTCTACAACTCTACTCATTTGTCAGTGTCTTAGTCACCAGTTTCCACTTGGTTTTCTACCTAATACTTTCCTCTGGGCTTCTTCATCACTTGCTTTTCTGTCTCAGAGAATTTCAGCTACTTGGCTTCTAGACCTGGATGTTTCAGCTTAGAAATTTTTTCACTTCAAGGTAAAAATATACCCAGAATATTGTAGTAACTTCTGTACTTTGATTCTCTCTTTGATCTTGGCTCCCCATATTTTCAGTGCTTTTGTACTTCACCTCCACCTTCAGGTGTTAGTTATTAAGTACTACACAGATTTTCCATTTGTGCATTATATGGGACATTGATTCAAACTATTCCTACATAGCTGTAAGTAGAATTCATGCATTCTTTATTTATCATTCACCAAATATGATTTGAATTCTTACTATTTATTCAGAATGTATTTACTGAGAACATACTAAGTGTCTGGTACTCCTCAAGATAGTAGGTATACCATAGTAAAATAAAGGATGACTCTATTCTTGTAAAATGTATATTCTAGTGAGGAGGCATGAACCCAAAATCCTAAACATACAGACATGTAATATTATTTGTTATAGGTAGGTAAATATTCTGTAATGAAAAATAAAGAAGGATAAGAAAATGAAGAGTGATAAGTATACTTTTAGATAGGATAGTTAGGGGATTCCTCTTTGTGGAGGTAATAGAAGCACCATGAATGAATTGAGGCACTAAACTATTTAGGGGAAGATAATATTATATGGAGAGAAGAGAAAATATAAAATCCTAAACATACAAGACTGCTTCTTTTTCCTGAGATTAGCAAAAAGTCCAGTATGGTGGAGCAAAATTATTAAGAGTAATTATAATAGGATCAGGTAGATTTAGGGTGCAGAGCACATAGGGACTGTCAGGTCATAGTAGTAACATGAGATTTTATTCTAAATGTGAGAAGTCAATAAAAGGTGAAAATGATATGACTTAATGTTTTAGAATATTTCTCTGGCTGTTCTGTTGATAACAGACTGAAAGTGGCAAAAGAACAAGGAGACCTCTAAGGATACTATTCCATTGTACTAAGATGTAGACAAAGATGATACTAGTAGAAAGGTTGGTGACATGGCCAGATTTGGCATATCCTTCCAAGTTAATGCTTACCAGTTGAGTTTATGGATGAACTACAATGAGCTTGTAAGAAAGGGAAGAGTCAAAGCCATTTATCTGTGCAGATACATGCCCCCCAATGTTCACTGCATCACTATTCATGGTGGCTAAGACATGGAAACAAATCAAAGTGTCTTTGATAGGTGATTGGATAAAGAAGACGTGGCATATATATGCAATGGAATATTACTCAGTCATAAGAAAAGATAAAATGCCACCATTTGCAACAACGTGGTTGGATCTTGAGATTATCATGCTAAGTGAAATAAGTCAGACAGGAAAAGTTGAGAACCATATGATTTCACTCATATATAGAATATAAAACTGAAAGCAATGAACAAAGAAGACAAACAAAAACTCATAGACACAGACAACAGTTTAGTGGTTACCAGAGGGAAAAGGAGGAGGAGAGAAGTAGATAAGGGTAAAGAGGGTCAATTATATGGTGATAGAAGGAGATTTGACTTTGAATGTTGAACACACAATGCTATATACAGATGATGTAGTACCAAATTGTGCACCTGAAACCTATATAGTTTTAATCAATGTCACCCCGATAAATTTAGTTTAAAAAAATGAAAAAATATAAGAATAGAGCTGTAGAAAGTGGCGGTGGGTAAGATTTTTGGAAGATTCGGTATTGTTTTTTGAAGTGTGAAATGTCTGAGTTGTTCAAAGGAGATGTTGCATAGACAATATAAGCTACTCAAACTCAGCATTAAGCTTGGAGCTGGGGATATAAATTTGACTATTATTACCATTAAAATCCTGAGAAACAATAAAATCTTTAGGCAATATACATTAAGAAAGGAAACAAAATGGATGAATACTGAATTTTAAATTTTAGAGATTTGAAAACAAGAATTTAGTATGAGTCTGAGAAAGAGCTCTCAAAAAGGTAGGAAGAAATCGAGAAGAAAGTGATATCTTGGATTACAAGGTCATTATTTCAAGAAGATGGTGTCAAATACTACTACAAAATTGAATAAGGTGAGGACTGGTAATTGACGATTGACAATGGCTAGCCTCTTTGCCAGGTACGTGATTTAAAATGGAAATCATAGATATAACATGGTTTTTGCCTTTAATGGGTTCATGATCCAGTGAGGATAAAAAGACAGTCATCAAATGATTACCAAAAACAATGAAATTTTCATTTGTATGGTTTTTCAAAATAAAGGGTTTACAGTGCTAAGAGAAAGAAATATAATCCAGCTATGTGGTCAACTGATAACTCCTTTCTGAAATGATATTTAGGCTAACAGCTGAGGGATGAATAAGCATTAAATAGGCGAAGAATGAAGGAAACAGCTACCGTAAAATGTGTGTATTAGTAAAGGATACTGAATTGTTGAAAGGCTGACAGACCAAAGTATGCCTGTAAACAGTGTGTGATATGAGAATAAAGGACTAGAGAGAGACCAAACCATGTTGGGCACACTGAACTACATTAAGAGATTTTGTTTTCATTCAAGATAATATGAAGCCTTATATGGATTTAAAGCAGAGAGCAATCAAGACCAGGTTTGTTATTTTAAATAAAATGTGTAGGAAAATTTAGTAGAGAGGCTAGAATGGACAAAGGATGCAAGTTAGAAAATCACAGTATAGAACCAAGAAGAGAGGCTGGTGTTGAGCTAGGATGGTGGTTGTGTGAAAAAGATAGAAGAAAATGGACATATTCAAAATAATTTATTTTCTATTTTTAATTCTTTTGGGCTCTTAGCAAGGTATAAACAGAATTTGAATCCTATTATATTTTCATGGACATGTCATGAGGTAGATTATATCATTTTCAGAGACTTATATGAATTTATGTTGACTTATTTTCAATAATTTTTTTCTGATGAGAAAAATGACATGTAAAACTTTAATAATAACAGTAACAGTTTATCATATCATGGATTGTATTCCTAAATCCAATCCATAAATTTTGTTTCAAAGGATTTGATACTATGTGTCAGTAGTATGGGAATGCATAAGATAATTTTTAGTACCTGTAACATTTATTATTATGGAGTATTATTAAGTGCTAAGCAAAGAGGTAAGAAATTATGTCTCTTTATTCTTAACAACTCTGAGGCATGTATTGTTGTTATGCCTTTTTTGACAAAAACACTGAGATTAGAGAGATTAAATAACGTTCTCAAGGTTACGCAGCTACTTAATCAAAGAGCAAGAGTTTGAATTCAGGAGGAGACAGTGCTTACATTCTAGAGCTTTCCAATGCAGAAAAAAATTAGGTAATTTTTTTTGAAAAGAGCCTAATTTTTCTCAGTGAGTCATTAACCTTGTCCAAACAATGTAATTTTCTTACTCCCTAATTCACTTGACCTTTGTAGCTACATTATAAAATTTAAAACCTTTAGTTATCCTAAATAATGATTTTTGAGAAACATTTAAGCATTATAAGGTCACTGAAATATAGTTTTTTCATTAAAAATGTATTGATTTTGAAAAACTGCACATACATTTGAAAAAAATCTTAAGGTATTGCCCTGCTACACATTTCATTTCTGGGAAAAAAAAAATGTCTCCCAATGTCCAGTACCTCTAGTAGCCCCTGTCTTGAGCTGCCCCTGAGGAGATGTCAGCCTGGCACTCTTCCCTGATGGCATACATACTGTGAAGATTAAGTGGCTGAAATGGGGCCATATCAGTAGTGGAGATGATAAAAGTCTCCACTGAAAAGAGACAAAGAGAGTTTCTTCCTATCAGAGGTTCTACAGCCTTTGCCCAGGAATGGTACCAATGATGGCTTAGTGATCATAAGTCCAACAACAGGTCAGGTTTGTCCCTCCACACCAGAATACACCAAAAGACCAGACATCTCCTTGTGAATGTGAGACTCCCATCTCCTCTCCATTGCTGAAGTTATATTAGACATCTCACTTATTTGCACCCAGAAGAGAAATGAAGATGAGGAGATCAGAAAACTGGGAAAGACTTATGTGAGTCATGTAAGTAGATCTAAATTATCTAAAGAAACAGAACAAATCACCAGATTATATTAAAATATAACACCACCTTCTCATACATGTGTTTTTTATGCATTAAAAAGTTTGGATAAGTTATAAAGAAACAAAATAAGTAAATCTACCTTTACATACAGAATTGAGACTATATTTTAAGATTGAAGAGTAAAATCCATTGACTGAATGCTCAGAACTCCAGAAGAATATAGTTCATTTAATGCTGAGTACAGAAGAATAAATCAGAATTACTTCTCCAAAAGAGTTCAAGATGACAGCCCAGTACTCATTGGTGTCCAGGGTTAACCAGCAGCAAAAACTGAGAAACAATTTAGCCAACTCTCACTTCAAGAACTATTTTCTGGAAGTAAAGAAAAACATAGTATAGGTATAAAAACATAGAAAAGAGGGATGACTAGGAAAGAGGATTTTCCATAGAAAATATAAAAGCTAAAAAGAATCTACAATCAAGGAAGGAAAAAGGAAGCCAAAACCACACATACTTTAAAAAAATAAAACACAATCTGAAGGTTGTTTATATTTTTTGAAATAAAACTTTGCCTTCTTTGGCAGGGGAAAAAAAACAATGGCCTACAAGACAAGATAAGGTGTTCTGCACATAAAGAAAACTGGGATTACCAAAATTATTTGAAAATGTGACCTTTAAAAATTGTACTGTAATAACCAATTTTTGCAAGAGCTCAGTTTTTCATTTTAATTATAAATATGACAGGGGCAGAGGCTTTTGCAGTTTTATGATAAAAGGCCAAGCAGCAGCTTATCATGCTAAACGTGTGTTCACTAAAGGTACGTGAAGCATATTTCCGTTAAAATTATATGCAACAGAGCATCAAAGAAATAATGCAGACAGACTGAAATGAGAGAGAAAGTAGAACTTTCTGTATTAACCCAAACATTAAGGCATGTAACACAGTCTCAAGAACATAGATTCTGATGTCAGACTGAGTCAGAGTATTATGCCACTTACATTATGTAGAAAACAAGGAGAGGTACTCAATTATCTTTATATCCATTTCTTCATTGATAAATAGATTATACTATATACCTCACAGAATTGTCATGAACACTAATAAGGATATGTATGTTGAACATTTAATTCAATTTCTGATAAATAGTAAGTGGTCAGTAAAATGTAGATGTGATGATGATAATATGATTGTTCAGTTGAAGATAATATATCTGGGATTTCTACTTTCCTGACTTTGCAGAATATAAGAATTACCAGTATTAAGTTAGGAAACTCCAAAAAATATTTTACTTACCTTAGTCTGTAAATGTTATCTAATTTGCATATATATTGTAAGCAATTTGTGTAGACATAATATCTAGACATTCTCATTTTTATTCTGTTACTTTCAAGTAGAAGGTGATTGATAAAATGTCTATTGAATGACAGAAAGAAGAGAGAGAGAGGAAATGAGAGAGGAAAAAGTGATTTGGCACTAATCCAATGTATTTAATGTATGCAAAGAAAATTGTATAGATAAATGTTAACCCTAAGATTTTATGTTAATTCTAAACAGTACATTGGCTATTTCCAAACATTAAGCTAGGCAGGTATATAACATAGGTTACTTTTACTAATATTATCTTGACAAAGCAATGCATTAGAAAATATCTTAGCCACATTTAATACAGCACCTTTTATAGCACCTGTCATATACTGGGTCTTCAGTTATTATTTGATGGATACATTTTGAATAAAAAATATAAAACTAGATTCTCACACCTAACCTAGAATTAGACAGTGGTGTTCACTGCACTAATACCATTTTATCAAAAAATTGAATTATTGATAAAATATTTTGATAATGAATTTGCATTATGTAAGAACATCAATAACAGTTCTTACCACTTGTAACCTGAAAGATAAGTGATTCAAATGACAACATTCATCCTATATTACGTTTTTTAAACATGTGGTATGAAATATTACTTGGAAGCCTAGTTTGGAAAGCAGTTAAAAGTTGAGCAGCTGAAGTTAACGTGATTTGAGAGACCAAAACCTTAGTTAGGAAAAGGAAGTTTGGGGCCAAGTCTGACACTCATTCAATAAAGCTCTCTCATAATTGTCAATAGAGAATTCAAGCACAGCTGAGAAAATGGACAGATAGAACCATTAGCAAAGTTATTCTCATCAGTACCAACCCTAAATAAGTATGAATCATTTTTGAGATTCCTTTCCTGATGTTATACTCTTACTTTGGAAGTTATTTTTGTCTGTTTGTATTATAGATTTAAAGATGGTCAGGTATAACCAGGTGAATTTTTAAAAAATGCAATGTTTTGTAATTCAAATGGGAAACACTAGAGAAAACAAAGGTGGTGTGAAATTTTTCATGTTATTAATTTCGCATTGAGTTAAGTCTGATTTTTTTAAAGTGGACAATAGAGAGGAATACTTCTAATCCATATAACTATGGAACTATCTTGATGAAAAAACTTATAAAAGGGTTGAGGATCAATTTCAGTAGCAAAAAATAAATATGGGTGAAAAGCATTCCCCAAATGTATTCTTTTTCATAGTTATTTCATTTGAGGAATTCTGAAAATATTGTAAAATCTTACATAAGAGGGTAGAAAAGTATACATTAGAGAAATAGTTCTATTTGTGAATGAAAAAATTCTATCAATATTTCACCAATATGCCTATTTTTAATTATCTGAAAACATGGCCCAGGAGCTTTAAAAATGGTGAGCACTTTTAACAGCTATAAACATTGCCAAGCAAATAGATGTGTAAATTAAGAAATTCCTAATATTGCTGTTATTGAAAAGTTAATTCAAGATCATTAAGAAAATTTTATGAAAAACTTGCAATGTAATTAACATTTAAAGTTCTGGTTTAAGATGGCAACATACCCTCCTCCCACAGCAAATATACAGCTACCTATAAAACAATTTCCTCTGGAAAAAAAACAAACCCTGAAAACTAGCTGAGTGACTGCTACACATTAAAAACCCACATCAAAGTGAGTAGGGGAAGCTGAGACATGATCTTGCCATAAATCTCACTCCTGGTTTGGCAACTCACAATTGGGAAGGAACTCGGTGCAGAGCTTCTCCCTGTAGTGAACTCTACAAGGGCACCCCGAATTTTAATACCTTCGTCTGAGAAACGAGTCCCTAAAACAT
>AWHC01045577.1:0-25610 GCA_000465285.1 Eidolon helvum
TCAACCCATGGTTTTATATATATATACACACATGCACACACATTATTTTATATATATATATACCATTTAGTAGATAAACTATATTTAATAATATGCACTAAATAGCATACCTTTTATGAGAATGAGAAATTACTGAATGATATAGGGGAAATAATAAATGCCTATATTCAAGTAAAGCTTTAACAAAACAATGTTAAAAAGGATAACAACCCAGACTGACTGTGCTATTGCTGTTGCTTTGTCACAGACCAGAATTTGGTCAGAAAGTTTGGAGGAGTAAACATTTACATATCATCTCATTTAAATGAGATGCTATGTATTAACACAGCAATCCTTTGTGTTAATAGCGTGTTTTCCTTTTCACATGGGTAAATTGAGGCCTGGAGAATTTGGCAACTTGTGCAAAGGCAAACATCCAGTTAAGAGACAGTTAGGATCACTCTCAGATTTCCTCACTTTAAACTCTGAGCTCTTGAGCTGTTTTCTGTAGTAGTTATGAAAAGTGAGCCTTTTGAGGGAAATTGAGTGAAGCTTCCAGATGGATAAATGAGCTGTGCCTGGATTAACCACCACACTAAATTTTGTGGTCTTTCCTTTAAAGGGTGTTATTGACCAGTCACTTGCTGCTACTCATTTTTAAATATATGGCTCATATTTTTCTATCAAATAAAGTAATCCAACTGGTAAAGGTCAAACAGTCACCGAAGTTATTCTTCCCGTTACAACTTAAAAAAGAAGAAAGAGCTCTCTGTATTTAACAAAAATATCTTCAAGAAAAATGTGGATTGGGGGAGGGTGGCCAGGATGCAATATTATTTACCTTCTGGTAGAAATTTTATTTATGTTTTCATTGTTCTGCCTGTCTTTTTCTCTCTAACAGTTTATTTTTGACATTGTAAGTATAAAGAGAGAAAACTATATTGAATAACTTTTATTTGAAGGTATGAATAATTTTTTAAAAATCCTGTAAATATAAGTAATAAATTATACATTATGTTGATTGAAATCTTTCTTAGATACTGTAAAGATTTAAAGCAGAAATTACTCAGAATAAAACTTTTTCTTCAACATGTTTACTCAATGACATTAGAGTACACACAATAGGCAGGTGTTTTTAGTAGACTTTCATATCAGAGATCAAAATCTACTTTTTTAATGGGGTTCCTATAAGCAAGTAAGAACTGCAAACAGAGGGATATTTATGTATCCAGTATTAACCAGCATGATTATCACAGTTTTTCACAGTGTGGACTATTAATCACTGTGTCAGACTTGGATGAGGTGGTTGATAAAAATTCAGATTTTTGAGTACAGTACAGACCTAAAGGATCAAAATTAGGGGCACTTGAGCATTGCAATGTGCATTCTAAGTGAGTATCCTAAATGATTCCTGTGTACCCCAAAGCTTGAGAAATAGCTGTGGTGTGGAAGTTAGAACTGTTTTAAATCCTTACTTCATTGCCAGTATCTATATAATTTTTGAGTCTTTTTTATAAATTGAAATATAATTGACATATGATATTATATTACTTTTAGGAACACAAAAATAATTTGATATTTGCATATATCATTTGGAAATGATTACCATAATAAATCTAGTTAACATCCATCACCACACATAGTTATGTTTTTTCTTGTGGGGAAAGCTTTGAAGATTGACTCTTTCTTGATATCAACTTTACAGAGTTGATATGAGCAATTGTGAAAACAACTGGCTGGGATAACATTGGGATTTAGAAAAGGTTGGTTATTGTTATTTGACAATAAGTTTTCTGAAGAGCCATGAATAGGGCTGATCACATTGTATTCTTAATAAGTGTTACCGCACACTCCCACAGTGTGTGCAGAAAAGACATTATCTCTTGGAGCTTAAATAAAAGATATGATGAGACTTTTCCAACATGTTTTGGGGGACTTGTGTAGGGACCACTTTGAAGAAGGAATGATATAGAGAGATGTGAATGTTAGGAATAGTCTAATCTTAGGATCTCAATAGGATACTCCCTGTGTCAAAATATATTTTCTCTGGAGATTGCCGTATATTTATCAAAATTTATTACTGTGCACATAAAATGAGTACTTCTTAGGAGGTAAGACTTCTTGCAGCTCATAAACATCTATCAGAGCAGAGATGCATTGTGAGATGAGCAGAACAAGAACACTGCCACATAAGAGGAGGTGGGAGAGCAAGACTGAAACAAAGAACAGGTTTTGCCCTCTCACAGCTTTATGTAAACTTGGCTTCATTTCATTTGTTAACCTTGATCTACTCAAAGTAAGCTGGGCAGAAAACCAACAGGCAATTTTAAATAAAATATGAAGCAGAGGATGTAATATAAAGTCAAATATGAGCCATAAAAATTCTTTTTATATTGATATACAGTGATGGCAATTACAGAGAAATAAATCAACACT
The DNA here is from genome assembly GCA_000465285.1 of Eidolon helvum. NCBI lineage: Eukaryota > Metazoa > Chordata > Mammalia > Chiroptera > Pteropodidae > Eidolon > Eidolon helvum. Next base: position 2,416 of record AWHC01045577.1, read on the forward strand.
CAATTGCATTCTTTCCTGTTCATTATGCTTTATATTTGAGAACCATCTGAGGGAAAAATATATTGACTTTTAAAAATTACAAAATTTTGTCTGGGCAGACCATTTCCTTAAGTTGATGGCCAAATGTTAAAATATTTTTTATATCATTTATGATTTTGTCACAGTCACCTCAACAAAGTTTGGTGAGATTTCCATGAAAATTATCTTCTAGAGTAGGATTGTTTTCCTGGGATGGGGATAACTTTACTATCATGAGGATGTATGGTGCAGAATTTTATGTAAATGAGGTGTGCTGTCACACCTTTTACTGATTTAAAAGGAAAAAAAAGTTTTGTCTGAAAAAAACCACACAAGTATGGTAGTTTAACACTCTTTTCTCAGTTCTTGATCAAATATGGATAAGTACATATATAGAACATTTGAGTGAAACAATTGGGTTTACCAAATAGATCTAATATACACTGAAATGTATAACTTATAAACAGACACTGGATTTTCAATTCAAATGTTCATGGAACATCCATAAAATTTATCAGTATATTAGGTTACAAAGGAATAAACTTAAATAAGACAGAATAAAAACTGTATATTTCTAGCTATGTAACAATATTATAAATAAATATCAACCATAAAAACAAAATAAAATCCCAACCATTTTGAAATTATAAAAACATCTGGGAGATAATTTGAAGATCAAAGAGAAAGTCAAGCTTAAAATTGCAGAATGTTTAGAAAATAACAATGATGGAAAACTCCAAATAAAAATTCACAACTTATTGCCAATCATATACTCAGAGGAAAATAGAATTTATAATAAAACTTAGGCTGTTAAAAAGTAACAAAAAACAAACCTAGGAAAAACAAATGGGAAAAATTAATAAAGTTCTGAAAATAAGTCAGAAAAAGGAAAAGTAAAAGTCTTGATGCATACATTAAGGGCTATATCTTCAAGAGAAAAATAAAAATAATCAGATAAAACTCTGTAGTTATAAATCAAGAAATGGGTAAGGGAAGAGTGTAAGATTGCTATATTATGAAGGAGAACAGGGAAATGAACAGTTATAGAGAAACTTTATAGAACTCTATCTTAAGTAAGATAAAATATAGAATAAAATAGAAGTATAACTAACTACAAAACTGATGAGAAAAAGAGAGAGAGCAAAACTAAAATTTTCCTTAAGCTCAAAAAATTTATGAGAAAGTGCTTTCAAACTTAAAAGAAACAGATTAATTTTGAATTCAACTGTTCTAAAGTGTTCTTATTACTCTTACAACACTTGTGTAAAAATTGTACCATAGCCAGTAAAGGTAGCACACAATGTAAAAACTATAGATCTGTATCACTTTATAAATATTGATGATAAATAAATAAAATATTAACAAATTGAATCTGGAAGTACAATAAAAATACATAATAAAGATAGTAATGGACTATAACTCATTGGCAAAATAAAAAGAATCCATGTGTAGTATATACATACAATGGAATATTGTTCAGCCTTAAAAAGAAAGAAAATTCAGACACACGCTACAACATGGATGAATCTTGAGGGAATTATATTAAGTGAAATAAACCATACACAAAGGGACAAAACACAGAATTCCACTTATATGAGTCACTCTATATAAGTCAAACTCACAGAAATAGAAAGTAGAGAAATGGTTACCAGGGTCTTAGGGGAAGGGGGAAATGGGAAGTTAGTGCTTAAAAAGTGCTGGCTTTCAGTTTTGTACAATAAAAAGAGTTCTGGTGATGGATGGTGGTGATGGATGTACAACAGTGTGAATACACTTAATACCACTGAACTGCACATTTAATATTGGTTAAGATGGTAAATTTATGTTATGTGTATTTTACCATAATAAAAACAAATAAACAAAAAAAGCAATTGGTTCAAGAGAATGTTTTCCCCAATCTGTTAAATTTAGCAAGAGGATTTATCAGTTTGTAAAGTAAATCTGAAAGACTATAGAATACATGTGGGAAATTAGAATACCATATTTGGTGCGAAACCTCTTACAAAAGAATAAACATCCAGGGAAGAGTTGGAGAGGCAAATGTTGATGCTCCTCTGATTATATCCAAAACACCAAAGGGTGGCAATAACCAGTGATGTTAAGAGGCAATATTTTATAGAATTGGACAGCTTTCTGGAGCATAAATAATCTTTTCAAAAGTGATATATTGAAATGTTTCGTGAAAGGGAGCATAGGAGTGAGGTGGTGAAGGAAGTAGAAGTCATTTGTTAATTACAATAAACTGTGGACATCTTTTTGTTGGGCAAAGTGGTGGAAGCTATGTTTTACGTGAAGAACAGTGGGAAGGGCATCTAACATTTTATTTGACTGAAAAAAATTAGCTGTATTTTATTGATATGTAAAATAGACAGTATTTGACAAAATAGGAATGGGGCAATGTCAGTATGGGTTCAGCCTTTTAGTTTATTCTTTATCATTTTTAAAAATTTATCTTTTTATTATGGTGACATTGGTTAATGAAATCCAGTAAGTTTCAGGTGTACAATTTAACAGTAAGGCATATATATATATATAGCATGTTCACCACCTGTAGTTAGATTTCTTTCTGTCACCATATATTTGACTCCTTTTACCCCATCTACCTTCCCCACTCCCCCCAACCCTGTGGTAACCATTAGTCTATTGTCCATGCCCATGAGTCTCTTTTTATTTGTCATGTTTGGTTGTTGCTTTTATATTTATATCCCACATACAAGTGATATCATGCGATTTTCATTTTTTCCATCTGGCTTATTTAGCTTAGCATGATTATCTCAAAGTCCATCCACGTTGTCACAAATGGCAGTATTTCATCTCTTCTTATGGCTGAGTAATATTCCATTGTATATATGTACCACAGCTTCCTTATCCAATCATCTACTGTCCTGCGTTTGTTAAGTTTTCCCAACATCATTTATTAAAGAGACTGTCTGTACCACATTGTATGTCCTGGCCACTGTGAATAAGGGGGCTATGAACATTGGTGTGCACATATCTTTTCAGATATGGGTTTTCAAGTATTTGGGGGTAAATACACAGTAGAAAGATGGCTGGGTCATATCTAAATATGATATGATAGCTCTTCTTTAGATATGAAGGGGAAATAAAGACCTTTCCAGACATATGAAAATTGAGGGAATTCTCCACTATGAGGCCTGCATTACAGGAAATACTCAAAGGGGTCAGCTCACATAAAATGAAATGACAAAAAACCCCACATAACTATGAGTAAGGCTACTAGCAGGCATATAGAAGGAGAGGAGTTCAACCCTTATTAAGAGTGGGGCATTATAAGCTTAAACAATAAGAATAGATTTGCTATTGTAATATAGTAATGAATGTTCAGCATATATAGGGACAAATTGAGGCAACAATAATAGTTTATTCTTTAAAAATAAAAATTGAGAAGTTTACAGAATTTAATAACTTTTTTTTGTTCTCATTGCTCTATGATTAAGACCTATTTGCTCACCATTGAATTTTATTTTTGTTCTAATTTAACCAAAATATGAATAGTGGGGCTTTCATGCCTCCTGGGAATACTGTGTGGGTGATTTTCAGTGAATGATGACTGCTTTAAAAATAGGATCAAAAAGTTCATGGCTTCCACTCCAAAACTTTGTGGCCAAGAAACAAAATTAGTTTAGATCTTGAGGGAGTAATGACTGAGAGAACATGTCATGTATAAAACTTTCTTGAGCCTGAAAATAACAAAGATATGAAAAAGAAGAAAAATTTCAGGTATTGTAAATTGCTGACCCACAAGGTTACTTCAAAGAGGATGACTCAGGGACACATAAAGCAGCAGCATGTTGTATATCTTCAGGGGAAAGTTGGCTGACCACAGAGAAGGGAAAGCACAGTGATCCCACAGAGGATTGAATCAGATAAAATTTTGCCTTTGTTTTTTATCTCACAGAATTCCCTCTTCACCCATGTGGTTTATAGCTATTTTCACATGGCCATCCACTAAAAGTAAAATAAATCTGAACATATCCCATCTACTAGAAATGCCATTTCCTTAGATTACTCCTCCTGATTCTAGTAATAACATTATATAAAATAAAATAAATGTTAAGGTAAAAACTGATGAAGGTTAATTAAGATAATTATATATTGATAATATGAATAATTTGCTAGGAGAATAAAAATAATTATGGCTCTTACAATATAGTGTCAGAGTATATGGTAGAAAACTACAGTATTTCAAAAGAAGAATTACAACACTAAAATGTGTACCTCTCTCAATAATGGATAGAAAAATCAGCAAAAAAATTAATAAGGATATAGAAGACTTTAACAACACAGTCAATAATGTTGATTTAGTAGACAAGAAGCCTGCAACTAATGATTAGAGAATATGAAACCTTACTAATGCTACTAAAATGTACACTTAAAATTGATTAAAGAGACATGCACACGCACACACACGCACACACACACAATCTCCACAATAAAAATAAAATACATGTGGAACAAAAAACCAAATGCTAGACTAGATTCAACAAACACTAACCAAAGAACTATCAGATTCTGATTAGGTTATTTGACCACATGCAATACAATTTGAAATTAACAAAAGCCAAAGAAATCTATAATCTCCCCGCAAAATGTTTGGACTCTAAACACACTTAAAGATAAGTCAAGATAAAAAAAAAAAAAAAGGAAAAGAAAAAAATGAAGGAAGAAGAAATGGAGTGAGGGAGGCAGAGCAAGAGAAAGTGGGCAAGTGAGAGAGGAAGGAATCAAAATAGAAATTAGACGTTATTTAGAAGAGAATGTAAATTCTCAGGCAACATTTGTGAAATTCAGTTTAGCCAATAGAGGGAAATTTATATCTCTAAAATGTATGCATGAGGAAATAAATCTTCACTGGATTTCTCTTATTCCTTTAAAGTTCTGGCTTTTTTAACAGCTAAAATTAATATATTATGACACTAGAGAGTGTTTTACTTTATGTCTCAAATATTTTATTTTATACCTACAGTTATTTGTTTCCTTAAAGAGTAATTCCAGAAAAGAGCTGTCCATGGTCAAGATGACAGAGTAGATAAATGCCATGCTGCCTTCCTCCCATGATCACATCAAAATTGCAACTAAACTACAGAAGAACCATCATTGAGAATGACATAAGTCTAGCTGAACAGAAGTCCTATAAGTAAGAGCATACAGAAGAAGCCATAGCAAGACTGGTAGAAAGGGCAGAGACAAAGAACAGGCTGGTCCCACACCAATGTGGGGCATTTAAAATTTGGGAGGAATATTGCAGCTGCAGGGTTATCCCCCAAAAGTGAGAGGTCCTAGCCCCACACTCATATCCCCAGCCAAGGGTTCTAGTGCTGGAAAGAGAAATCCTCATAACTTCTGGCTGTGCAAAGCAGCAGAGACTGTGACTGAGTGAGACAGAGGGCTGCTGGAGTCCCAGGTATTCCTCTTAAAGGTCCCATGCATGACCTCACTGATGGACTCACTAGCTCTGAGGTCCAGATATAAAACATAAAAAAGAACAAGTCAAAAATGAAGAATACAATAGCTGAAATAAAGAATATATTAGAGGTAATCAACAGTAGATTAGATAAAGCAGAGGATCAAATCAGCAACTTATGAGATAAGGTTGCAGAAAAGACCCAATTAGAACAACAATAAGAAAAAAGAAACTAAAAAACTGAAAATAATTTTAGAAGCCTCTGAGACAACATCAAGTGTACTAACACTGACATCATAGGGGGATCAGGAGAAGAGAAAAAGCAAGGGATTGAAAACTCTTTGAAGCAACAATGATGAAAAACTTCCCTAACCTAGTGAAGGAAATAGACATACAAACTGAGGAGGCATAGAATCCCAAATATGATGAACTCAAATATGCCAGCACCAAGACACATCATAATTAAAATGCCAAAGATTAAAGACAAAGAGAGAGTCTTAAAAGCAGCAAGGGAAAAGCAGTTTGTTACCTACAAGGGAGCTCCCATAAGACTGTCAGCTGATTTCTTAACAAAAGCTTTTTAGGCTAGAAGTAATTGGCACAAAATATTTAAAGTGATTAAAAGCAATGCCCTTCAACCAAGATCACTACACATAGCAAAGCTATCATTTAGAATCAAAGATGAGACAAAAATCTTCCCAGACAGGAAAAAAAAGCTAAAGGAGTTCATCACCACCAAACCAGTAGTACAAGAAATGTTAAAGAGACTTCTTTAAGAAGAAAATAAGATAAAGTGGCAATAACTATATATCTACCAATAATTACTTTATTAAAATATTTTCAAATTTTTAATTTCTGTAGAAATACTATATTATATTAGTTTGAGGTGAACAACACAGTGATTAGACATTTATATAACTAACAAATGACTGACTACCCCAATAAATCCAGTACATATCTGACACCATACATAGTTATTACAATATTACTATATTCCTCATGCAATACTCTACATCTCCATGACTATCTCATAACTACCAATTTGTACTTCTTAATTCCCTCCCTCCTTCACCCATTCTCCCAACTTCCTCTTAATCCAACAACCATCAAAATGCTCTCTGTATGTATGAATTTGATTCTCTTCTGTTTGTTCATTTATCTTGTTCTCTAGATTCTACATATAAATAAAATCATGTCTTTCCCTGTTTGACTTACTCCACTCAGCATAATACCTTCTAGGTCCATCCATGTTGTTGCAGATGGCAAGATTTCATTCTCTTTTATGACTGAGTATTATTCAATTGTATATATGTACCTTTTCTTTATTCATTCATCCATTGATGAACAGTTAGGTTGTCTTCCTATCTTGGCTATTGTAAATGATGCTGCAATGAACATATGAATTCACATGTCCCTTCAAAGTAGTCTTTTGAATTTCTTCAGATAAATATTGAGAAGTGGGATTATTTGGTCTTTTGTTATAGTCTTTTAACAATTACTTTAAATGTAAAAAGATTAAATATTTCAATCAAAAGTTGTAAAGTGGCTAAATAAATAAGAAAACAAGACCCTTACATATGCTACCTACGAAAGACTAAATTCAGAACCAAAGACACACATAGACTGTAAAAGAGATACTTTATAGAAATGGAAACAAAGAAACAAACAAAACCTGGGATAGCAACAGTTATACCAGATAAAATAAAACTTTAAAGCAAAGGCCATAACAGGAGACAAAGAAGGACCCAGTAATTCTACTTTTGGGTTTTTAGCTGAACAAACCCAGAACATTAATTAGAAAAGACATATGCATCCCTAATGTCATTGCAACATTATTTACAATAGCCAAGACATAGAAGCAACCTAAGGGATCATCAATAGATGAATGGATAAAGAAATTGTATATGTATACAATGGAATATTACTCAGCCCTTAAAAAGAATGACATTTTGCCATTTACAACAACACGGATGGACCTGGAGGGTATTGTGCTAAGTAAAATAAGTCAGACAAAGACAAATTCCATTTGATTTTACTCAGATGTGTAATCTAAAAATAAAATCAGTAAACAGAATATAAACAAACTCATAGGTACAGAGAACAATTTGATGGCTGCCAGATGAGAGGAGAGTTGGGAATATGGATCAAAAAGTGGAAAGGATTAAGAAATACAAATTGGTAGTTACAAAATTGCTATCGGAATGTGAAGTATAGCATAGGGAATATAGTCAATAAAATTGTAACAATTATGCATGATTTCAGATGGCTATTGGATTTATTGGGGTGGTCATTTTGTAAGTTATATAAATGTCTAATCACTCTGTTGTACACCCGAAACTAATATAATATTGTATTCCAACTGTAATGAAAAAAGACTAATTCCAAAAATAGGATGAGGACAGAAATAATAATAATAAAAGCAGTAATTAATGAAATGAAAATATAATCATACTATTGACAAGGCTGAGCAGACATTAAAGACAGGATATGTAAATTATTAATCATGGGAACAAAAAAGAAGACATGACGATATACAGCTGGAATTTTAGAAAATACCATAGAAGGACTCTCATTTTCAATAGTATGAAGAATTAGCTTGACAGAAATAAAAATGCTAGATAGATAGATGTAGGTTTATAATTTTAATTCTCATCAGGCATGTTTGAAAATTCTTCTTTTTCCTTATCTCTCCTGACACTTAATATTGTATTCTTTTTTATTTTTGCAATTTCCATGAACATATAGCTTTTTTCTGTATGTGTTTTTTAATTTTTAAATTTTAAATTTTTCTTTGGCTCATTTTTATAATTGTGGTGAGTCTGCCCAAGATTTTCACCCACTTGTATGATTGACTTGTTCAACTTAAAAATTGACTTATTCAACTTAAGGCATTTTAAATACATTCTGGATAGAAGTTCTTTGTGAGATAAATTCACGATATGTATAATAAATATTTTCTTTCAGACCATTTTGTTTAATTTGCATAATATCCTTTAATGAACAGAATATTTAAATTTCATTTTTAACCTAGTTATGGGAATTTGTAGATAATATATAATTAATTGGTTTTTCTTTTTATCCACTCTGAAAAACTCTAGCTTTTAATTGAGGTGTTTAAAATATTTATATTTATTTGCCATCTTCCTATCCCCCCATTTGTCACATCAGATTTTTCCTTCTTATTCCTTCCTTTATGCTTTGTTTTGAATTAAATGAACATTTTTTTTATGATTCCATTTTATCCTCTACATTGGCTTATTAGCTATGCCTCTCTCTCTCTCTCTCTCTCTCTCTCTCGGATATTAATCCTTTATCAGAAAGATCGTTGACAAATATCTTCTCCTATTCAGTAGGTTGTCTTTTGTTTCATCGATGGTTTCCTATGCTGTGTAAAACTTTTTAGTTTGGTGTAATCTAATTTGTTAATTATTCTTTTATTTCCCTTGCCTGAGAAGAACAAATATTAGTAAAAGCAATAAAAAAGAAATTACTGCCTATATTTTCTTCTATGAGTTTTATGATTTTGGGTCTTACATTTAACTCTTTAATTCATTTTGAACTTATTCTTGTATGTGGTGTAAGAAGGTAGTTCAGTTTTATTATTATTTTTTTGCCTACGTTTGTTCAGTTTTCCCAACATCATTTATTGAAGAGACTGTACCGCATTGTATGTTCATATAGGCATAGGTATATTCTGTACTCTCTATTCTGTTCAACTGATCTGTGTCTGTTTTTATGTCAGTACCATGCTGTTTTCGTCACTATAGACTTGTAGTATAGTTTGGGGGGGGGGAGTGTGATACCTCCAATTTTGTTCTTCTTTTTCAAGATTGGCATGGCTATTTGAGTTCTCTTATGATTCCATTTAATTTTAGGATTATTTGTTTTAGTCCTGTGAAAAATGCCATTGGTATTTTGACAGGAATTTCATTGAATCTATAGATTGCTTTGGGTAGTATGAACATTTTGACAAAATTAATTATTCTTATCCATGGACACAGTATATGCTTCCATTTATTTGTATCTTCTTGGATGTCCTTCTTCAGTAACTCATAATTTTCCAAGAACAGGTCTTTTACCTCCTTGGTTAAATTTATTCCTAGGCATTTTATATATATATTTATTGATGCAATTATAAATAAAATTGTTTCTTAATTTCTTTCTTATAGTTCATTGTTGGTATATAAAATGCAACTGACTTCTGAGTATTAAAATTGTATCCTGCTATTTTACCAAATTCATTTTTTAGTTCTAGCAGTTTTTTTGTGGATTCTTTAGGGCTGTCTATATACAGTATCATGTCATCTGCAAATAATGACAGTTTTACCTGTTCCTTTCTTTCCAATTTGGGTGACTTTATTTCTTTTTCTTGTCTAATTGCTATGGCTATATTATGTTGAATAAAAGTGATGAAAGTGGACATCCTTGTCTTGTTTCTGACTTTAAGGAAAACACTTTTAGCTTTTTCCCACTGAGTGAAATGTTAGTTATGGGTTTGTCATAAATGGCCTTAATTATGTTCAGGTATGTTCCATCTATTTCCACACTGCTGACAGTTTTTATCATAAATGGATGCTGGACTTTGTCAAATGCTTTTTCGGGGGGGGGGGGTATGATCATATGATTTTTATTTTCAATTTGTTAATGTGTTATATCACATTAATTGACCTGCAAATATTGAACCAACCTTGCATCAACTTGATCATGGGTGTATGATCTTTTTAATGCTTGCTGAATTTATATTTTGTTGAAGATTTATATTTTGTTGCTATATTTTGTTGAAGATTTTTGCATCTATGTTCAACAGGGATATTGGCCTATAATTTTCATTTTTTTGTAATGTCTTTGTTTGGTTTCGGAATCAGAGTAATGGTAGATTCATAGAATGAGCTTGGGAGCCTTCCTTCCTCTTGACTTTTTTGGAATAGTTTGAGAAGTATAAGTGTTAATTCTTCTTTAAATGTTTGGTAAAATTTATCTGTTAAGACATCTGGTCCATGATTTTTGTTTGTTGAAAGTTTTTTGGTTAATGATTTGATTTTGTTCGTAGTAATTGGTTGGTTCAGATTTTCTGTTTCTTCTTGACTTAATCTTGGGAAGTTGTATGCTTCTAGGAATTTATCCATATTTTTCCAGATTGTCCAATTTGTTTGCATACAATGGCTTGTAGTATTTTCTTATAATCCGGGGTATTTCTGTGGAGTCAGTTGTTACTTCTCTTTCATTTCTGATTTTATTTGGATCATTCTGTTTTTTCTTGATGAGTCTGGCTAAAGATTTATGAATCTTGTTTATCTTTTCAGAGAATCAGTTTTTGGTTTTATTGATTTTTTAACTGTTTTTTTAAGACTCTATTTTGTTTATTTTCATTCTGATCTTTATTATTTCCTTTTTTCCCACTCACTTTGGGCTTTGTTTGATGTTCTTTTTCTAGTTCCTTTAAGTGTAAAGTTAGATTGTTTATTTGAGATTTTTCTTTTCTTTCTTTTTTTTTTTTCGAGTTTGGCCTGTATTGCTCTAAATTTCCCTCTTAGGACTGCTTTCACAATGTCCCATAGGTTTTCAAGTTGTGTTTACATTTTATTTGTCTTGTGGTATCTTTTGATTACTTCCTTGATCTCATTGTTATTTTTTCTTTAGTATCATGTTAGCTTCCATATGTTTGTGTGTTTTTCAGGGTTTTTTTTTTTTGTAATTAATTTCTAGTTTCATCCCACTGTGGTTGGAGAAGACACTTTATATGATTTCAGTCTTCTCAAATTTGTTGTGACTTGTTTTATGGTTTAACATGTAGTCTATCTTGACAAATGTTACATATGCACTTGAGAAGAATGTGTATTCTGCTGCTGTGGGGTGAAATGCTCTAAAAATCAATTAAATTCATCTTGTCTACTGTGTCATTTAAGACCACTGTTTCTTTGTTGATTTTCTCTCTGGAAGATCTGTCTATTGGTGTCAATGATGTGTTAAAGTCCCTACTATGTGTCAATCCCTCCCTTCATGTCAGTCAATATTTTGTTCTATATGTAGGTGCTCTTATGGTAGGTACATAAATGTTTACTACGGTTATGTCCTCTAGTTGGATTGATCCCTTCATCATTATGTAATGTCCTTCTTTGGGTCTTATTATAGTCTTTGTTTTAAGCCAATTTTCTGTGATATAAGAATTGCTCATCCAGCTTTTTTCATTTTTATTTGCATAAAATATTATTTTCTATTCCTTTACTTTCAATCTGTGTGTATCTTTCCATCTGACATGGATTTATTGTAGACAGCATATGTAGGGGTCTTGTTTACTTATCCATTCAGCTACCTTATGTCTTTTATTTATTATTTTTAGACTTTTTTTTACTGTATAACTTTTAATTGGAGCATTTAATTCATTAAAGTGATTATTGATAGGTACATATTTATTACCATTTTATTATTCACATTTATGTTTGTTTTTCAACCTTTTTCTTTCTAAAGAAGTTTCTTCAACATTTCTTGTAATGCTTATTTGGTGGTGATGAACTCCTTTAGCTTTTTCTTGTCTGGGAAGCTTTCCATCTTGCCTTCAATTTTAATTGATAGGCTTGCTGGGTAGAGTAGCCTGCATTGTAGGTCTTGCTTTTTATCACTTTGAATACTTCACATCAATCCTTTCTGGCCTGAAAAATTTCTGATGAGAAATCAGCTGTCAGTCTTATGGGAGCTCCTTTGTAAGTAACTAGCTGCCTACCTCTTGCTGCTTTATAAGATTCTCACTTTGTCTTTAACCTTTGGCATTTAATTATGATGTGTTTTGGGCATCTTTGAGTTCTTCTTATTTGGAACTCTGTGCTTCCTGGATTTGTATGTCTATTCTCTTCAACAGGTTAGGAAAATTTCCATCATTATTTTTTCAAATAGGTTCTCAATTTCTTGCTTTTTCTCTCCTCCTTCTGATACCCCTATGATATGAATGTCGGTATGCTTGATGTTGTCCCAGATGCCCTTTTAACTTTATTTATTAATTTTTTTCTTTTTGTTGTTCTTATTGAGTGTTTTTGCTACCTTATATTCTAAATCATTGATTGGATCCTCTCCTTAATGTAAATCTACTGTTAATTCCTTCTTCTATTTTCTTCATTTCGGTTATTGCATTCTTCATTTCTGACTTTTTAAATGGCCTCTATGTCCTTTTTTATGCTTACCATCTCTTTGTTGATGTTCTCACTGAGATCATCTATTCTTACTGTAAGTTCATTGAGCATTCTTATAACTAGTGCTTTGAACTCTGTCTCTGGTAGGTTGCTTGCCACTGCCCCTGCCCCGCTTTCACTTAGTTATTTTTCTGGAGTTTTCTCTTGTTCTTTTATTTGGGACATGTTTGTTTTCTCATTTTGGCTGCCTCTCTGTGTTCATTTCTATGTATTTGGTAGATTTGCTATGTCTCTGGCCTATGTAGTAGGTTCACTATGTGGCTAGTGTTGCAGTCTCCTTGGCCACCTGCTCTGGGTACTCTGAGAGTATCCCTTATGTGGATTGTGTGTGCCTCTCCCATTGTATGGATGTACCACAGTTTATCTGTTCACCTATAGAAGGACATTTTAGTTGCTTCCAGTTTTGGGCAGTTATGAATAAAGTTGCTATGAACATTCCTGTGTAGAATTTTGTGTGGACATAGCTTCAAGTCATTTGGGTAAATATCTAGTCATACAATAACTGAATCATATGGTAAGCATATATTTAGCTTTGTAACAAATTGCCAAACTGTCTTCCAAAGTGGCTGTAGCATTTTGTATTCCTACAAGCAATCTCAGCAGCATTTTTCCCCACTGTGATAGGTGTGTAGTAGAATCTTATTGCTGTTTTTATTTGCAATTCCCTAATGATGTAATGCGGAACAACTTTTCATATGCTTATTTTCTATTTGCATATCTTCTTGAATAAGGTATTTTAGTTCTTTTCTCTATTTCTCCTTGAGGTTTCATCAGTTTTGCCTCATGTATTTTGAGACTTGTTGTTAGGTATATATACATTAAGGATTATTATGTCTTTTTTGAGATTTTATTCCTTTATCATTACGTAATATCCTTCTTTATGATAATTTTATTGTTCTTAAGCCTTTGTCTGAAATTAATAAAGCTGTCTCAGCTTTCTTTTGATTAGAATTATCATGGTATATCTTTCTCCGTCTCTTTACATTTAATCTATATATGTTTTTTTACACATTAAGTGCATTTCATGTAGACAACACTTTGAAAATCTCTGATTTTAATAGATAAATTTAGACCATTCATGTTAAAAGTGATTATTGATACAATTGGAATAAGATCTGCCATGTCTGTAATTATTTTCTATTTGTTGCACTTATTCTTTGTTTCTTTAAAAAGAACACCTCTTCTTTTTCTGCCTTCTGTTTTTTAATTGAGGATTTACCATTCTATTCACATTCACTCTCTCTTTTTGTATCAACTACACATCTCTCTCTACTCAGTTTTTAAAGTTATTGTATTGATTGCAATAGTTTGCAATATACACTTTCAACTAATATGAATCCACTTTCAAATAACACTGTATCACTTCATTAGTAGTATATATACCTTGTAACAAGTACACTTAATTTTCTTCCCTCTTGTTACTTGTAACATTATTGTCATTCATTTCATTTATCCATATGTTATAATCACCCACTGCATTGTTATATTACTTTTAACAAATATTTATCTATTAGCTCAATTAAGAATCAGAAAAATAGTTTTATTTTACTTTCATTTATTTCTTCTCAGATATTCTTCCATTTTAACATAGATTTGAGTTCCTGACATATCTCCTTTTCTCTGAAGAACTTATTCAACATTTGGAAGATATACTGGCAATAAATTTTCTCAGGTTTTTTGTTTGTTTGTTTTTGTTTGAGAAAGTATTTCTCTTTTCCTTTAGTAGAATATTTGCTTGATACAGAATTTGAGGTTGGTGGCATTTATTCTTTCAACTCTTTAAATCTCTTTTTGCTTGCATGATTTCTGAAGAGAAGCCCAGTGTAATTCTATCCTTACTCCTCCAGAGGTAATGTCTATGCTCCCTTACTGCCCTGACCCCAGCTTTTTGCAAAATTTTCTTATCGTTTTTGACTTTTGCAGTTTTAATCTGGTATGCTTAGGTTTAGATTTTTTGGTATTTATTCTTCCTGGTATTCTCTAAGCTTCCTAGATTTGTGATTTGGTGTCTGTTATTATTATCTGTCATTATTTCAAACATATTTTTCAGCTCTTTATCTCTTTCTTCTGGTAGTCCTATTTTATATATGTTATACTTTTTAAAACTGCCTCACAGTTCTTGGACATTTTTTTTCCCATTCTACTTTCTTTTTGCATGTAAGTTTGGGAAATTTCTATTGACATATCTTCAAATTCACTGATTTTTCCACTAACAGTGTCCAGTGTACTGATGAGCCATCGAAGGAATTCTTCATTCGTGTTATAGTTTTTGATTAAGTGTATCTTCTTTTGCTTCTTTCTTGGAGTTTTGATCTCTCTGCTTACATTACACATCTCTTCTCACATGTCTATTCTTTCCATTGGAGCTCTTGCCATATTAATAGTTATTTTCAGTTCCTTATCTGATACTTCCTAAATCTGTGTAATCTGAGTCTAGTTCTGATTCCTGTTTTGTTTCCTTAGACTTTGTGTGTGTGTTTTTTTGTTGCCTTTTGGTATCCCTTGTAATTTTTTCTTGAAAGTCATATATGTTAAGTTAGGTATAGGCACCAAAATAAATAGGTGTTTATGTGAGGCTTATGTTAATCTGGCTAGTTGTTGTTTTTAATTGCCTCCTTTTCACTCAATTGGTGAGGGAGAGATTTTTGTCCTAAGTTTATGAGGATGGCTGAACACATGACACTCAACACTGGATGGAGGAGATTCACAGCAGTTTGTCACATATATTTGTACCCTAGAAAAGGAGGACACTGAATGTCATGCAGGTCCACATGGAGGTTAAATTTGAGAAGAGAGTAAACAAGCAGGGGCTGTGGGAGACGGACTCTGTAGTAACAAGAGGGTGGATGACCCTTCTTCTCACATAATAATGTGACTAGTTTATTTGAATAATTCTGTAGACTGGCCAGAAGCAAAATCTCACTATTGAGAAATAAGCAAGCACTTTGCCATTCCTGCAAAAAGGAAACCTTATCTGTGGGAGTATAGTGAGGAAGGGAACTTGGGGTTAGGCCACTTGAGGCCCTACTGATTTACCAGGTGTCAAGGCAGCCTGTAATACTGAATTTTAAGTTCAGTCCTTACACCATAGGAGTTGAACTGCACTCAATGTTTTCTGTAGCTGTAGATACCAGAGGCTTCAATATCCTTTAGTGTCTTTGTGTTTGTCTTTTCTTAGGGTTTACCTAAGAATTTCTTCTCAAATAGGGTCTATGTCTTACAGCTCTTCAGTCAGCAATCCACTTTTATTATACTAGAACCCTGTTGATGTGGTGGAAAGGTGTCGGAGAGGGAAAGTGTTCTATAATCTTATCAATAAAAGTAGTAATCTGCTGAGTTTTTAGGCTGTGCACCTTCAGCAATTCCCTTAGTTTTTTTTCCTATTCTTAAATGAGACAGAAACATTAGAAAAGAATGAAATTGGTAATTGCTTTTCCTGAAGGTCAGATACTGCTCTAGTAGTTTACCTTCCAGAGAAGGCTTTTGTTATGGAGAAATCTCTTAGGTATTTATAAATACCTGGATATATTTTTACATGGTCATGCTTTCTCCTCCCCTTGCCTGAAACATGAGGGAAACTTTCTCTGATCTTCATGATGAAAACCTGGTGGAGTTGCTAGAGGTAAAATTCATAAAAGTTAGGGGATTCCCTAATGCTGAACCTCCAGGAGTTTGCAGTTCTCAAACTAGTTTACACTCAGCCTCCAGTAATATATCAAAATTCC
This sequence comes from Eidolon helvum, assembly GCA_000465285.1. Classification (NCBI taxonomy): domain Eukaryota; kingdom Metazoa; phylum Chordata; class Mammalia; order Chiroptera; family Pteropodidae; genus Eidolon; species Eidolon helvum. Next base: position 18,768 of record AWHC01045577.1, read on the forward strand.
CACTGAATTGTTCTGTGCCGGTTATTGGCTCAGAAGCTTCTGCTTTAGGTAAGCTAAACTCTGCTGTGATTCTTTGTACTCACTTGTCTCTTCAGATGTTAGGGTGGTGGTTTGCCTTGTCACCTCACTTTTACAATGGGTCTAATAAAATTCATAGATTTTTAGTGTATTCATTTCTTTTCTTATGAGAAAGAGAATAATAACCTCTATGCTTTTTACATGTTAGAGGTGAAATCAGAAGTGAGAATTACATTTTGAATGTTTTAAATATTTGCGACTGACCTGAGGGCAGGGAGGGAGAGAGATAGAGAGAGAGAGAGGGAGTGAGAGAGAGAGCGAGAGATGCTATATCAGTCAGGACAGGCTAGGTAACAAATAATTCCCCAATCTCAGTGGCTTAAAACTATAAAGGTTGACAGTAGGTTACAGTATGATGGATTGAAGAGTGGGGCAAATTTTTTCCCCCCAAATAATGATAAAAATGGACAAGATTGACAAAAACAACACCGAAGGACTGGAAAATGGCCAAAGGCATACAAAAATTGAAAAGCTATAATTGTTACTGTTGTTACTATTACTATTTTGCTAAAGGAAAAACTACTGAACCTTTGGTAAGAACAATGGGATTTTGTGACATTTAGCTAGGGGCTGCTGCCAGTTTGTTCCTACCTCCTTCCAAATTATTATTTATGGAGATTCTTCTAGGACAAAAAAAGGTAGGTAGTGAGTACTGATACTTTGTCTGTCAGAGGAGTTAACTTGATTTGGTGGGGAGCAAGGAAAAAAACCATACTTAGGTGCTTTGTTTAATACAAAGGGATCTTGGTGGCAAACAATCAGGGAAGGTTAACATCTCAAATGGCCTGAGTTGAGATCCTGGTTGGGGCAAGCAACAAAGGAGCAGACTGTGCAGGAATTTATCATATAGTGATCTAAGCAATAAGATAGCCATAGTGGGTCTTGATAAGATCCCACACATACCTGGTGGTCTTTATTTCACTTAATCTCACAAAAATCCCATAAATAAAAATTACCTTAAATTCGTAAATAAGCAAAGATTCAAAACCAAGGTTGAGGACAAAAATCACACTTTCTCCTCTGTTCTATTTTATCTAAAAAAGATGTTAAGAAATAGATATTGTTATTGTGGTTTTTATTATTAGTGGTAGCAGTACTAGTATACAGTGGTTTCCTCACATACATGTGATAATTAATCTGAACACAGCTGATGATCTTCCAGAGAACTCTTTCTCTGCAGCTCTCTCTCCCCTCTCTATTCCCTGTCTTGTGAACTCCTGCTGGTGTGCCACCTTCTAGGTTCCTTGTTCTGTATCTTCAAATCAAGGAGACAGCTGGGTGATTTTTGGGGTGCAGCAGGCTAGAAACTCTCACTAAGTGGTCAGATGGGGCAATGGTGGGCTCACCTCATTTGTTTTCCATTTCTCAAGGACCCTGTTCTGCCTGGTGCTTGGTATATAAAAACTATTGTTTCATGTATTTTATCCTGGCTTTTAGTTTCATGTGGGAGAAAAAAATCTGGTCTTTGGCTGAAAGTAGAAGTGTTCTGAATTAAGAAGTTTTTAAGGAAAGTTGTGTGTATTAATTTTTGAGAAATCTCCAAGTTTCTTGCAGAAACACCCACCCTTCTGATATCCTGTGATAGTGTATGATATCTGACATTTCATGTGATAAGCTTATAAAAAGGGGAAAGTCAATGTTTTATTGAACAAGAATGACAGCATTTCAGTAAAGGAAAATGAAACTCTTAGACAAAGTAATGACATTTTGAAGTTATCATTTGTTAATGTTAGAAAAAAATTTATAAGAACAAAAACTATCCCAGATTAATTGTGGCCAATTACTTGGTTTTAAATTTAGAGTACTCAAAAATGTCTTATATTGGCAATTATTTTTATTATCATGCATAATAATATTTATGCAATAAATTAATTTTCCTTGGTGGTGTTTAGAGATCTCCTAAGGAAAAATTACACATAGGTCTGAATGACTCTTTTTTTCTCCCTTTTTAATTCGCCCCCCACTTCCACCCCGATCTACGGATGTTGACATCTCCCCTTAAAAACTGGATCTCTGAAGGCTAGGTGTCTCCTCCCACGTGCTTGTAGAGCTCGAACCCAGGACCTCCTGCGTGTAAAACAAACATGCTAACCACTACACTATGGAGCCACCCCCTGAATGACTCTTAATAAAAGATTTTTATTAAGATGGTGAAATGGGTATCCTGCTAAAAGTAGAGAAGAAGCTTAGTAGAAACAAAATTATTTTCAAATAATTAAAATCTGTCAGACATAATGGTAAGTTACTTCAATTTTGTCTTACAGATAATAGGAAAATACTTTTTAAATTCTGATTTCTCTCAAATTTCCAAACATTTGGTATAATAATACTTTAATTTTTAGCTAACTAATATGCATCTACTACATATATGATTTTGATTGAATAGAAGTATTGTTGTACAATTAATATAATTTATATTTCTTTTAAAGCTCTTCTATTTCAAAGAGTATAAACAAATTTTGATGTTATATCCAGTCTCAAACAATCTAGCGTCTGTTTTAGTGCAGTCCATTGCCAATATGCTTCACAGATTGAAATATTTTGAAGAGCTTCAGATATGTGCAAGTACTTTAAGATTTAGTGATTTGCTTCTGTATATTGGCTTCTGAATGAACCAAGTGATTGCTAAAATTTATTACATAGAGATAAAGAAGCACCCTTTAGCAATTTACGGTCATATTTTAAAATAAAGAAAGATTTTCCTACTTTTAGTTTGTGGTAATTTATTTCAAAGTCTTCCAAAACTCCTTCCAATAAATTTTATTCACTGGCTATTAAACTGAGCAATACCAAAGCAATTGGTCATATGTTCCAACATGTCATGATTTTCTATCAAGTGTATTACTATTTGTTATTTTTGGGGGGAAAGTCAGGTTAGATATAAGATAAAATTTCCATTTTTAGCATGAAAATATCAAGAAAGTTGCCATAGCAGCTTCCATCACATGTGGAAATAAAGAAGGATCTATTTTTTTGTGTGTGGAATTATTAAGAACGTCTTGGTGCTCTAGAAATTCTTTGGCATCTCATCCTCTATTTCTTTAGCAGGCTTATCATATTCCCAGTTGGTCTTCTGGGATTTGATCCTTGTTATTGGTAAAGTTGCCAAGAGAAGATAGGGGCCAATCCTGAGAGGGAGACAAGCATTGTCTGTGGAGAAACCTGTCCCATTTGGGGCTTCTGCATGATCTTCAAACAAGGGAAAGTGGGCCACTTCTGCAAGCTTAATGAGTTCAAGAGAATCTGAGAATTTAAAATTTCTAATTGAATTCACCAGATATTCCCATGCCAAGTTTCACTATTCCTCTCCTTCATTATTGGAACTCTGATCACTATAGAAGGCATCTGCTGGGCTGAGCATTCACCCTATGAAGCTATGCTATTTTTATGATGAAGAGGTGAGCTTCGTGCTTTACTCTGTGTGTCTTTCAGCTTCAGGAGATGAAGATTTCATTAAATATACCAAGTGAGCCCTCTGGCTTTCCAATGTTATTTTAAATTGTTTGTTAATCACCCTGCCTTATTATTATCTCTCTTTGATAAATCAGTAGCCCTACCCACATCCATACAAGTTTTTGGCTTTATAGTTACCATTTTCTTCACATTGCTGAAGTGCAGAAGTGTGTTCAGTGTTTTCACTAAAGCATGTGTGCCACAGACATCTTTGCCACAAGCATTTTTCTGCAGACATTTTTTCGCATAGCTAATTGGCTGTAAGTCTATCTTGCTGAAGAAAGATAAAATACTGGTTGACAGTTTTTTTGTTTGTTTATTTGGTCAGTTTCATTTTCTCTATTGACAAATAAACCACCTTCTACAGGCACTGTATTTAAGCTAGTTGTTAGTTTGGTTTCACTTCTCCATTGATGAAGTTCTCTCATTTATTCCCATTTTTTACATTAGATATAAATCTTAGCTAGTCCTCATAATGGTCTATACAGTGATGAGTAAAATGTGGTGCTGGTTGTAAAATAGCATTTGTTTTCAGATGATGATGATTTGCCCCAATAGTTGCTTTCTTACTTTGAAACACACTACATTGGGGGAAGAAAGAGGTCAAGGGCCCTTTGTGCTCATGTGAAGTTCAATAACTTTCCTGTAGAATAAAGAGTTGTGCTTAGGTATAATCCATAAAATAAAATAAGTTATTTGCATGGTATTGCCATAAATCTACACACATTTTGAATATATTCAAATGTTTTGTGTTTTGCAATAAAGACTTTTAAATTCCGTTTTATTTTTTTAGTGGCCCTGTATGTGTGTGTGTGTGTGTGTGTGTGTGACTTTATATTTGTTATGGCAAAATTGCCTCATAACCAATTAGTTATATGGCAAAAATGTTTGCAGCAAAAATGCTTGTGGCAAAGATGTCTAGTATCATATAAGAGATAGTGCACCAGCCAGTGTGTCTCCTTTCATTAGTATGACATCCCATGTCAACATCAGTGAAAAAATGAACAACTGTACCATTAGGGTATGTTGGGAGATTTGCAAAGTACAGCAACCACCAGTATCCTCAGTGCCAACCTGCTAGTGAGTAACCCACCCCCAGACCCATTTTACAGTCTGCTTTCTAGGACCACTTCTGATACTAACTCTCATAGACTGGGTTTCCTGAACATAGAATCAGAAACAGACAGGCCCATAGAACCTCTTTTGAGTAGTGCTCTCAGGTAATGCACGTGTGAGGAAGGGAGGAGGGCAGAGGGGAAAGCTGACTCACATGAAGCTTCAAGTCATGCTGCAACCAACATTGTGGAGAACTCTGCAGCTAGAATGGCTCTTCAGAGTAGTCCTAAACTGAGAGTTTCAGGACTTCGTAAGCTTGCATCAATCAGCCACTCATTGAAGCAATCCTCTTGGTGGATGTAGTTCCTTGCAGCGGAGGATAATTTTCATAGTGGGATGCAGTTATGAGTGGTTGGCAGACAAAATTCTCAGCAGTGGGTGATGAGTGTTTCACCTTTAAAAAGGGAATCTAGCTGCAGTATACATTAAAATAGAGTTTAAAATGAAATAGGTCTTGGAGAATTCTACAATTTAAAAGTCTACCATGACTCATTAGATTTCTAGCTTGAACCTGGCAATTAATGAAGCAAGTTTGTCTTTATTTTGAGTGGGATATTTGGTGTTAAATAATTTGTTACTTGGATTAGAAGAGTTAATCTGTATAAAACAAGCTTCATAAATGTAGCAGGGAACCAAGGTGGAAGGTTTTGATTGGCTTTCTAATTTCATAGTGTCTTTCTCAGAAATCAGAGTGCTTGTGTTGATATTTGCAAAGTCATGGATTAAAATTTAAAATGGCCAAGGAGATATATAGTAATGTGTATTTCTTTTTTCTATAAAACTGAAAGTAACTTTAGCCCCTATTTATGTGAATAAGAAAACAATTCCTTGCCAGCTTGCTGTATCATCTGGTTTTAAAGCTGACTCTTTCACCAAATTTTGGTACAGTTTAGGCTGCAAACTCTTTCTTTGTGACATTTGCTCCTGGGAATTTCAGGAAGGCAGGGCGGGGCTTAACTTGGCAAAAAGGTAGGGGCATCTGATTTTCATGCTATTATTTGTACTCAGTGACCTCTGTTACAGTCTGTTAGTACTATTTAGTCCTGATTGTTAAGGTGGAATGGAATGCCTTTTCTCCATCCCTGATGTTTCTTTACCATATCAAGGGAGCTCGATTAGTGTAATGCTTCTATCTTCCTTCTACTTTTTTACCTACTCCAGCACAGGGGTGATGAAGTGACTTACAAGATCAGTAGATTTAAGAATATTAATCAGGGCTTATTTAGCCCAGATCTTCCTTTCCCCCCTACTTTTGGAAATAAGCTATCTACACAAAGAAGGAATTTTTTTTCTGTTCTTCCATACCGACAGTCTTACATGAGTAGGCACCTGGAGACTCTTACTTTGGTCTAGTGACACCAGGATAGGAGAAGAATGCATAATTTGGGGGCTAACAGGCCCATGCGACCTCAAAGTAAATAACATCCTTCAACTCCCAAGATATTATGGTTTTCTAACTGCTGATCTTTAACCTTATTTCTCAATGTATTCAGGCCCTAGACAGGGAACCCAATATTAAGTTTTATTATGTATTGGTATATAATGTTGTTATCTCTGATCCTGCCATGGCCTCCAGATCTCAACTCTATGCATTTAACATCCTCCCAGAGCATACTCATATTACTGATCTAAAATGTTAAAAATATAATAAAAAAAAATAGAAAAAGAAGAGCAGATTAAAACCAAAATAAGTAGGAGAAATGAAAAAATAAAGATAGCATAAATCAATGAAATAGAAAACAAATACTAATGATCAATAAAACAGTTATTTCTTTGAAAGAAAAATATAACTGATAAACTGATAGCTAGCCTAATCAAGGAAAAAAAAGAAGAAACAATTGATCAATACAAGATTGAAAATGGGACATTACTATAATCCCTATAGATATTAAAAGAACAATAGGAATTGCCATGAATAAATGTAAGCCAATATATTTCATAATCCAAATTAAGTAGATAAATTCCTTGAAAATATTAACAAATACACATTTTAGAAGAAATAGATTATCACTTAAAGATTTGCTAAAATATTGATATAGATACTGAATTGAATATTATACCAATTAAAGAAATTGAATATGTAATTTAAAAGCATCCCACAAAAAAGATGATTTTGGGAAGATGGTGTAATAATCAATTTTCAGTGCAAACAATAAAGTAGAAGCATTTATAGAGCATATAGACCTGAGACCCAGC